>VXCM01002287.1:109661-138772 GCA_014773175.1 Lucifuga dentata
TGTTGTAGGTATAGTATGGTATGGCCAGACGAAGATGCCAATGGTGCCGGAGGTGGAGGCGAATAAGTACGTAATTGTCTGCTGTTTCCTATTTCTCCATGCCAACAAAATTAGAAAAGAAAAAAAAATTAAGTTTGCCTCGTTTAAGTTAATTTTAATTAATATTACATTGTGCAGTGCAAAGGCCACCGGCCCATTGCCACTGGCCGGCCCACCGATGGCTGCGGCCCACTGGGAAAAGTCCCACCAATCTGACCCTGCCGCCAATAACATCCTGCTTTTTTTTAAGCGCTGGTGGTGCAAGTCCTCAAGAATTAAAGCTATCCCGTTGAAAGAATTGCAAAAAATATAAACATCATAGGGCAGTAATGTCAGCTTTTGTCACATCAGAAGCTCGATGCAGCTGGAAAAATGGCTGAAAGTTTGGAGGAGAAGCTAATCAAGCATGGAGGGATTGATTTAACGGGATGATGTGTCATCTTCGTCGTAACCTCTCCCACTTTCTTTTACGTCCGTGACATATTAAAAGCAATCTGCTCAATTGTGACCATCTTTTCCTACATGTTGAGTAAAATTGGAGGTAGTTTTTAAAGTGATTTTTAGGGATGATGTATGTTTCAGTGCTCATACTGCCCCCTGGTGGACATAGCATTTAATGCTCAAGATTGATTGAAAGGACATAAGGGAGCACAGCAACAGTTCGCTTATTAAAACCAAGTATAATTCTGGCCTCAGACAGGCTGATCCCACACATATGAAGCGGAGAACTCCCAGTACTGCTGATAGTATAGAGGAAGTGATACAATAAACAGAAAAATTCAAATCTACAGGGAAATAACGAACCAAAAAAAAAAAATCCAGTGAAATAATAAACCTACAAACTTTTCATCAGCTGATTCAGATGTTTGCTCTTGTAGATTTTTCCTCCTGAATATCAGCAGCACGCCTTTGTTGCACTTGGCCTGATGCATCGCTGCTGCCTGGAAGAATGCGTCTAGCTGAGCAGAAATCAGTCTTTAATAATTACTAAATTACTAATGACTTTAGAGGCTCGGTAAGCGGAGCTGCAAAGGTGAAGCGTTCATCCATCTGTTTGACAGCCATCAACAGCCAAACGGCGTGGAGCTGCCAGATGTGTTCAACGCTCCTCACTTTCTCTGGTGTGATGTCATGCTTTCTAAACTCTCTGGTCGCTCGCAGCCTGATGTTTTTGGCCTGAATTCAGCTTCTTCTTACAACATAAAAATTGTTCTTGTTTTAGGTGTTGAGGACCTTCAGGGCAAAATCAAGCCGTTTTCCGAAAGCTCTTGTGCACCTTCAGTCGAAATTCCCTGAGCCTTCACCCAGGTTGTGTTTGTGGAAGCTGCACAAGACTGTGTGGGTGTGTTCCTGTGTTTCAGAGACTCTTTGATCTTCTCAAATGGGGAGTGGATTAAAAATTCTTTCTCTGCCACACACACACACACACATACAACTGGCACAATGCTTTGCTGCTCTCTGCCAGATGTTCGTATCTGAACCTTAGCAGAATCTCTGTTTTCTTTGTCTTAACCTCTTGCAGATAGTTTGGGCATCTGCTTTTGTTAAAACCCTTTGGAGTAGCAAATAATTTTTTTCCCCCCATTTTACGTTTCATTAAATTTGGTTTTCATTGACCATCTGCACGCTAAAAATTCTTTACTAGACAGGTCAACAAACTTTGGCCGGTGGAAATCTCAATTGTAATCCACGAGTGAGGCCTTGAACAGTGTTTTTCTTGTTCTGTTTTAGATCGTGAGTCGGTTTGTAGTTGAAACAGCTTGACGTGATCTTACAGCTCTGGCAGATTTTTCACTTATTTGGAGAATATCAGACTTTCAGGGCTCAATTATAGACAAAATGACTTGATAAAATGGAGATTGTGGCAGTGTGTTTGTATTAGACACACAGAGAATACATGTCTGCACAGGCATGAACGTCAGAACGATTATATGTGTCTACTCCATTTTCTCATCTGTACTGCAACTAAAAATGTGATATATAGTCAGTCCTTGGGTTATGAACAAGTTCCGTTCCCACGGCTGTTCGTAAGTCGGATTTGTTCGTAAGTCGGAACAGTTACATAAGGTGCATATCTAGTGTATATATTTTACCTTTCTATGCATAAGAAACATTAAAGAAACACTTCCAGATATCCTAAAACAGCATAAACTTAATACAGTACAGCAATAATAATAATTATTCAGTTGTGCACCGCTGACGACGTGCAATGTTTTGACATGCGTCTTAAAGTAGTGCGCCGTTCATTATTAGGAATCATTGTATGTAACTCGAATGTTTAATTTAATAGGCTTTATGGCAGTCGGTTCGTAAGTACGGGTTGTTCATAAGTCAGATGTTTGTAAGTTGGGGACTGCCTGTACTCCGATTTATGCCAATTTCAATTATGGTGTTTACATGACACTTGAAAACAATTTTTATTGCCTTAATATGAGTATAATGGAAGTTTTAACATGCATGGAAATGTACTGATTGAGAAGTGAACTGAGCCTGATACCAAGAGATCTGACCCCATCCTGAAACTTAAGATAATTTGTTTTAATTGTTTGAATTAACACAGAAATTACCCTAAATTCTCTATTAAAAGCCAGTATTCAAATAATAGCTGGCATCTAATAATAGCCGGGGGGGCGGAGTCAGCAGGATGAAATAAAAGCCAGTCTCATATAAAGGCCGGGTTTACTGGCCCAGGAAACTATTAGTTTAATCTGCTGCTGCCACCAGATGACAGCAGCCATGTTTGGATACAAAACCACTTAAAAACCTCTCCAGTCATCCCACTAGACAAAGAATTGCAAAAAATATAAACATCGTAGGGCAGTAATGTCAACTTTTCTTACATCAGAAGCTTGATGCAGCTGGAAAAATGGCTGAAAGTTTGAAGGAGAAGCTAACCGAGCATGGAGGGATTCATTTTTAACGGGAGAAGGTGCGACTGGGCTTAACGTGAAACAAACCCAGAAGCGTGACGCTCCGCTGTCATCACCAACCGGGAAAAGTGGATGAAAACGAACCTTTCATCTTCTCCCTTCTGGTGGTGTGTTTTTATGCAGTTATGGGTTTATCCATCAGCAAAATTAGAAATAAAGGCCTGTCTCTTATAAAAGCCTGTCTCCTATATTGGCTGGGTTCTCTCTGCAGTTGAGGTAAATGAAGGCCCCGCCCACTAATAGAGCATTTATGATATATAAAATTTACATGGACCCCAAGCACTTTCTGGGCGGTTTTTGCTCCTGTCACATTTTTATCACTGTGGCTCATTTTTCACTGTAGCTGCAAGTCCTGCACCTCTATGGAAGCAGCACAATCATGGCTATATGTAGGAAGAACTCAAAAATGTCTTTTGTGCAGAATAACACAGTTATAATGTCATAAATCATAAAAAAAAGAAAAAAATGTAAGTTGAATTTCTTTGATAATTTATTTTAAAAAATTGAAAAAAGATATCTATATATCCAACATTTTTCCAAGTGCACACAAGTGTTACCAATACTGGAAAAAAAACAAAAAAAAAAAAAAGGAANAAAAAAAAAAAAAAAGGAACTATATATACTGAACTATTTATATTTTTACAACCTATATTCTTTATAAACAACAGGCTTAGTCTGCTGTGCAGTCTGCATTCAGCCAATGACTCGCTGAATTGTTGTCATGTGACTGTTAAAGAGACCAGAGGCGCTCCAGGCTTGCTAGTTGCAGCGAAAAACGCAGAATTTGTTGTGTTTTGCAGAATTTGGATTTTACAGAGGGTTTATTTTTAGCAAATTTTTAAGTGAGACATTTATAACAAAGTGATTTTGAGGAAATATCACTATTTTAAGCTTAGATTTGGTTACGTTTCCTTATGGAAGTGTTNAAGTGATTTTGAGGAAATATCACTATTTTAAGCTTAGATTTGGTTACGTTTCCTTATGGAAGTGTTCGAAACACATGGTTAGTTCAAGGACCGTTGGAAATTTGAAAACCCGATGATAATTTTGATTTTTAAAGTTTCTGGCTATGACAAATGGTGTAATTTTGGTGATGGTTTAAAGAAAACATGCCTTTCAAACCCACCGGCAGATTTTGGGGTCCAGAGGGTTAAAAAAAGCACGTAGCAGCCTTTATATCTGGTTGTTCCTTTTATATGAAGTCATACATTTACCTAAAATTTCAAGCTGAATTCCCAGTTGGTGTAAAGTTAAGAATCTGACTTTATGGCAGGTTTTTCCGCTTATTTCTACATGTTTTGAGCCATGATTAAGTAGCTGTGGCCTCAGAGGGTTTGAGGTACTTTTTAAATGTGATATTTACAGAATTTCCTCAATAAATGTAATGTAAGCCTCAAAGTACCATTACATTCTGTGTGCTCAGTGGTTAAGAACTCTTTATGCCAATTAACAGGGAGCGCGAGTGGCAGCGTGGGGAGATTTGTGGTCACGAGGCTGCAGTAAAAGTAACAAATTAGATTTTACACCTGAGGCAATGATATGTGTGAGGTGCTTTATGCCTTTTCTCTGAATTGGAAGTCAATTAGGTTTTATTAGCGTGTAAAACATGGCAGCATATCAGCTATAAGGTAACGCTTATTCATTCGGCGCGTTGGGCTAAACAAAGACAGGCTCTTGTTGTGAGCGTTCGGCTTTCAAATGACTATTGTTTTAACTGCTGGGGCGGGTGTGTGTTTCTGCCGGTGGAGTGATATAATCTTTGTTTACATCACTCTTTGCTTTTCTCTGTCATTACCCCAAACTCTCTACAATGAGCCAATTGTTCTTGGACGTAGAATTGTGTCTTTTTTTTTTTTTTTTTTTNTTTTTTTTTTTTTTTTTTCCACAGTGGCTGTTTCTGTTTCTGCACAGCTACGTATCTTGCTAGCTCAGGGATTCCCATTAGCGTTCAATAGGGAAACCTCAGTGTATCAAATAGCGCTTGCATCAGGCTCCTTCCTGCTAACTCGCCACTCTGCGGCGGAAGCTCAGAGTGCAGAGTCAGGCGGGGCAAAGGGGAAGATGAAAGGCTGAAGAACCGCAGAGGTGCCCGAGTACGTCACGGCGTGAGCTGCTGCTGCTGAAAAATCCACCAGCTCCATACATGTGTGGAGCTGGTGGATTAAGCCAAATTTCCAAAAACACAGCTAAAAAAAAGGCTAAAAAAAATTGGCTGATGGTGTTCTTTACCTTGATTAAAAAACAAAAAAGAACGAAGAAAGACTCTCGTTTCTATCCTGCTTTTCATCTTAAAGGGAACATATTATACTTTTTCGTTATTTTTCCTCTTTTATATGTAGGGAGTTTGTGTTGATAATAGTCAAAGTGTTAAAAGTTGAGGATGATGCTGTAGAAATCATCCTTTAAGACAAACCCAAAGGTCATGACCTGCCCTGAAAGCTTTGTTCTTATTGGTTATTTACTTCTGTAGCATGTTTACATCAACATGTAACAGGGTTAACGGGGTTAGGGGTTAGGCCAGACGTTTGAGGTCACTCCCAGACTTTTAAAGAAATTACCAATACACTGTTTGTTTTACAATTTATTGCACAGGAAATGACAAAAATATATAAAATAAATGTAACTAATTAGCTTTCAAGAGGAATTTGTCAACAAGAGCACATTATGGCTGAAGAAATGATTTTTAATGAAGGCATCAGTCTGTATTAATGCACTGGCACTCAGATTGTGTTCCAACTTCCTTGCTTCTGTGTTTTAAAGGACCATACCACCCATTTTGCATATTTGGGTCTAATATATTCGATTTTCATATACGTAAGGTTACTGACAATCATTTCCCAAAGGATAAAACTGTATTTCAGTTTTCCTGATATTTTGCAAAATCTCTTAATCTTTCAAAATCAAATATTCAAGTGATACACCCACCTTAAAAATCCATGTTGAAATGACTTCAGAGTGCTTTGATGTGACAATTTTTTCTTGAAAATGAATTAGTTACTTTTATTTTATATATTGTTGTCATTTCCTGTGCAATAAATTGTAAAACACACAATGAATTGATTATTTTTCTAAAATATCGGGGGGTGATCTCAAACTTCTGGCCTGTAGATAACGAGTTGCATAACCAGAGTATAAAGAAGTTCCGCAGGTAAAGAAATGCTTAATTAATTCAAAATTAGAATAGAGAAATTTCACTTGTAATGGAGTATTTTTGGGCTGTTGTATTACTACATTTATGTAAGTATTGGAATGCTATAGTATCTCTATCTTACATTACGTTATGTTATGTTATTATGTTGTTCTTGTCTTTAATTTACATGCTACATCTTAAAGGACGATACCATCCATTTTGCACATTTGAGCCTAATATATTCAATTTTCATATACGTAACGTTACTGACAATCATTTCCCAAAGCATACTACTGGAACGGTGAATTAAAAATGTTTTTCCTACCTTCCAGACCTCCATTGGTTTCAGTTCATTCTGCTATTAAAATCAACTTGTTGATACTGTAAACGTTCTTGGGATAGGTAATCCATCATCACCAACAAGACGTGTATTCAGGGTTTTTTGAAATTGTGGAATTTTAGTGTTTAAGCTCAATAAAAAGCGTGGAGTGAATGTATGCCTCCACCGGGGAATATAGTCCCAAAAGAAGACCTGCGTTTATGGAAAAATTTAAAGGACCGTGACTTCATAAGGCTGTGTAACTATTAGCAGGAGAAACATGGATTTTTAAGGTGGGTGTATCACTTGAATATTTGATTTTGAAAGATTAAGAGATTTTGCAAAATATCAGGAAAGCTGAAATACGGTTTTATCCTTTAGGAAATGATTGTCAGTAACATAACATGTATGAAAATTGAATATATTAGGCTCAAACATGCAAAATGGGTGGCATGGTCCTTTAAGTCCGGCATAATACAAACTTCAACATGAACACACACACACACACACTTAGCTGCTGCTATTTATTTTTCATCTGTAAATGAGATAGCAGTGCGAGGCGTGAGCGGACATGCCGTGCTGTTTACCTGTCTGGTTTCCTGAGGTCATGAAAGCCACGTTACCAGCCACATGCCTGACTAATTCCAGCTCTGTCTGGACACCGTTCACCTGCGATGGATGGAAATCTTCTTAAATATGTTACATTAAGAGCCCTAAGCCATGTGTGACAGTGAACTTGTACTTTTCCGAACCGACCGAGTGCGTGCGATAACATTTTTTCCATGAAGATGCAATGCGCTCAGGAATATCTCTGGAATGTCAGCGCCGGTTGTTTTTTCCGTTTGCTCCCATCTTTTGTGATGGTAGGAATTACTCACCACCTTTGACAGATAAGCGTTGGATCGATGTGCGAGGAGCAGGAATGCAGCGAGCACAAGAAGCAGAGAGAGGCCAGTGCTAGCATAGCATGTTAGCACGCTGCCAGGAGGCTTTATGATCTGACCTTTAGAGTTTTATGGTTTAATAGTCTCATCCTGATGCTTGCATTTGGAGAAATATGTCTCTGCTACCAGCATTTGCAGAGTCAGAGACCTGAAATAAAAAAAGATGCGAAGATACACACAAAGAGTTTACAGCTTTTCAGTAAATTGGTTTATCCCAAACAGCCGTTAAAAGACGCGGGAAAGGAACGCGGATATGGGAAATGCTTTTGCACGGAGAGGAAAGACTTCAGCGCTGAGGTGACGGGACGCGAAGTAAAAACATTCGGACAAAGATGTCGCTCCACATCAGAAGCGGGATCAAACACAAAAGCGTTGCTCGATGAACGGCGACCTGTTTAGATGCAGCAGCACTTTGTTGAGGATGACAGAACAAAAAGACACCTGAGGCACCTGCTGAAGCCTCCAATTAAAGCTGAGCTCCTGCCTTCCACCTGCCCTCAGACCCATCATTTACACCGGCCCGCTTTCAAAAGGCTTCACCATGTCTTGAGGTGAGAGTCATGATGTCTTATGATGTTGCTGTCCAGCTCATTGCACCTTTTAAAGGACCATACTTGTGATGTTGTACATTTAAGCCCAATAAATACATTTCAAGGACTATACCGGCCATTTTGCATGTTTGAGCCTAATATATTCAATTTTCATATACGTAACGTTACTGACAATCATTTCCCAAAGCATACTACTGAAACAGTGAATTAAAAATGTTTTGCCTACCTTCCAGACCTCCATTGGTTTCAGTTCATTCTGCTATTAAAATCAACTTGTTGATACTTGAAATGTTCTTGGGATAGGTAATCCATCATCACCAACAAGACGTGTATTTAGGCCTGTATTTTTTTTTTAGAAGTTATGTAATTTTAGCGTTTAAGCTCAATAAAAAGCATGGAGTGAATGTATGCCTCCACCAGGGAATATAGTCCCAAAAGAAGACCTGCGTTTATGGAAAAATTTAAAGGACCGTGACTTCATAAGGCTGTGTAACTATTAGCAGGAGAAACATGGATTTTTAAGGTGGGTGTATCACTTGAATATTTGATTTTGAAAGATTATAGGTTCAAACCTGCAAAATGGTTGGTATGGTCCTTTAACGTTACTGCCAACCACTTTTCAAAAATAAAACTGTATTTTAGTTTTCTTGTTATTTTTCCAGTTCTCCAAATCTTTCAGAATCAAATGTTCAGTTGATATATGCACCTTAAAATTCAGCGTTTCACCCTTTAACACACGTGTCTGAACATAGAATGCTGATTTCTCGGTAAAAGCCATCTTCTCCTGGGACTACAGTATATTCCCTGACGGAAATATACATTTTCTTCCATACAGCTTGTTGGAACTTTGACAAAAGTTGTGATGGATTATTTATCTCAAGCACATTTCAAGTCTCTACAAGTTGATTTTAATAGTGTACTGGAATGAACTGAAACCAGTGGCAGTCTGGAGGGTAGGAAAAACAATTCTAATATTTATCGCTCCAGTAGTATATGTTGGGAAATGGTTTTCAGTAACTTAACGTGTATTTGGATTGAATATACTGGGCTCAAGCATGCAGAACCACCGGTATAGTCCTTTAATAAGCAGCAGGGAATGAATTCCAGCCCTCTGGTGATTTTAAAGGGCATTCCGCTGTGACAGCATGTCAGCAGCTTCCTAACCTGCCAGAGGAGACTCGCATGTCTCTCACTTTCCATGAGTACGACCCCGCCGTGCTGCAAGGCGGCGGCCTCTCCGTGGCGTGTTCTTCGTGACGTGTTCTCCGTGGCGTGTTCTCCTACAGTACGCTGTTATTCCCGGTGGTTTGCTGCTGGTTCCTCCCTGTCGTTGACGGCGGAGGAGGGCGAGGGGAAGCAGCTTTGCGGGGTGTTGTTGTTACTCTGAGGTTGCTGCCGTCCAGCTGCTTCCTCCTCTGATGCGTTCACACGTGTTGATCTTTCCGTTTAGATCAGGATGGAATGGGACGCAGAGCCGCTATAAATCACCGTTCCACTCAGCTGGGCGACACTCACGGCCTGAATTTCTCACACGTTTGCTTCTTCGTCCTGATTCTCGTTGTCTTGATGATAATAAATCTGGCCTCACATTTGCTTCAAAGGCCATAAATGACTAAATCAGGGTGACAAGACAAAACAAAAAACAAAAGAAAAATAGAGTAACAGAGGTTTTTCATTTTGAATTGCAGGAGTCTGGCTCAAAATGGCTTTGGTAGCACTTTACAATAAGGTGTAGGGGTTGATTGACAAGTTCTGAGCCCAATGTAGAAAGCTCAGTGTCATCTAAGTCCTTTCCTTGACTGTCCACAATATCAAAATATCCTCCACAGATGATATGATGTTGTAATATGAGGCAAAAAAAAAAAAANGGGGAGGGGGGCTGAAATCAGATGTTTGTGGTGGATGCTGCACATGTTCAAAGCCACCGTTACTGTGATTTTTTTGATTCTTTATTTTGCTTCACTTGATGAGTAATTCTGAGTTTTGATTCTGGCTTCCACCTCCTCATTTTGTTTCCACGTCGTTTTTGTCTTGAAACCTCACTCAGTACCTTTCTGTATGTTAAAACTTCTGTTGTACTCAGATTAAGGCAATAAATAGATTTTGTTTTCAGACGTCATGTATAGACCATAATTAGATTGAAATCAAGGTAAAATGGAGTAAGCTTAGTCCAAATAACAGACGTGGATTATACGACTGTAAATACATTTAATGTGGCACGTAAGCATTATAATTGGAGCAAAACACCTCCGCATGCATTTCCTAACCTGGCAGATTCTCCTCATACTCCGATTACACAATGCATGCATGTATATTCAGCGAACTGCAGAATCCTATTAGTTCCATCCATGTATATCCATCCTTACTTGCATTATTGCCTAAATTGCAGCACAGAAAATCAGAGTACAGCCTGCATGAAACATACTGAGCGTTAAATGCTAATATGTACAAATGTCGGCTGTCTGGATGTTTGTGTTGGAGGAATCTTGCAATTTTCAGTCTTGCAAACTCTATCCAGCAGTTCCAAACCATTCCGAGCCTCCCCTGGAGCTAGGAGCTACAACACTGTTAGCCCAGAGTCTGTTTCAAATTTTAAAAATCCATCTTTTATCCATCAAAAGTAAGACTACATTACTTAGACATTTTAAGTAGATTGATTGTGTTAATTCCAAATAATCACTTTTTGCACTAGTATCTTTAAGTTGAATACATTTTTAAAAATCTAATTTTGGCCAGGGCAACGCCCCTTTATTAGCCCTGCAGCACCTCATTGGCTACCTCACTGGGAGCTTGATTTTCCCATGCAGTGAACAAGGCTGGATTATGCGAACAGAAAACCAAAAGGTTTTAAAAAAACAACTTTGAATTTTTTTTCAATCTTGTTTTTAATTTATTTTTTTTTAAAGATTGTTTTCTGTATTTCACTCAAGTCACCTCTTTTAACAACAGCATGGTGGCACAGTGGTTAGCACTGTAGCCTCATAGCAAGAAGGTTCTGGGTTTGAATCCCGGCCCGGAGCAGGGCCTTTCTGTGTGGAGTTTGCATGTTCTCCCCGTGCTTGCGTGGGTTTCCTTTGGGTGCTCCGGTTTCCCCCCTCCATCACAAAAACATGTACAGGTTGTGTGTGTTGTATGTCGGGACCCCCTTGAAAATGAGATCTCAAGGAGTTTGTCATAATAAATAAAATTTAAACAACGCAGAAAGGACAAGTTCGAGAGGCTGCAGTCAAGCCACCATTTTTTCGATCATTTTTGCACAGTGGTAGTTAATTGTACTTAAATTTTTAACTCTAGTTATGTCTACTCAAACATTTGAGTACACTTATNTGGTAGTTAATTGTACTTAAATTTTTAACTCTAGTTATGTCTACTCAAACATTTGAGTACACTTATCTAGAACCCCAGTTAAGTGTACGCAAATGTTTAAGTAGAATTAACTAGTGCATTGAACTTTGGTATTAAAGTTGATTTCACTCAAACCAAGTAGTTTTCTCTACTTTGAACTACTTAATTTTTTTAAGGCAATTGGTCGCCTCAAATTTTTTTGAAGTAAAGTCAACTTATCCTGGTTTAAAGTGAAAATGATCGAGAGCTAGAGTTCCAGTATCAGAAATGGGTCCTGGTTACTTTAGCAAAATAAGGGAAACTTCCTGAGTTTCTGCATTGCAAAAAGCACTTATTTTGTCCTTAAGGAGCTGCTTGTTAACTATTAATTAATCATCGGTTTGTTCTTTACTGATTTCTTGGTAACTAGGAGGATTTTTTTTTTTTTTCTGGAAAGTGTTATTCTTCATTATCAGAGTAATAGGAACGATCATGAGTTGGAGCGATGCGGGAATGCTGCTGGCACACAGGATGGATTTTCAAGAATCTGCCTGACCTTTAGAAATGTGTGGAACAAACTTACAAATCAGTTAGTAAGTGTCAACATGACAAAAACTTGCCTTCCTCCTGAACAATGGGAGCGATGGGATGAGAGTTTTGGGAGTGGTCAGAATAGCCTGAGCATGGAAATATTTCATGCTCTAATGTGGACGGATAAAAAAAAAACCAGGATTTACTCTCTGGAATTTTTTTGATTTCTTATCTGCTTTGTGTTTGGACTTGCTTTGAATGAGAAACACCACCACTCCCATTTTTTTTTTTTCCTGAGGTCGCGTTGAATCTGTGTGAACGTATTCCACGCTGCGTTTCAGAGAGTTTCTGCACAAATGGAACAATGCTTGGCGTTTTCCAGGAGGGGCGATACAAAGGTGTTTGAGGTTAAGCAAAGCCAAGCGCTCAGGGCCTGGTGTATGACATGCTGATAAATTTGACGTTGTGAAATTTTACGGGCTATTAACATCACACATCTTACCCCCCTGCTTTTCCCAAAGATTGAATTATCCAATAATCAGAGGGGAAACAGAGATGCGATCCAGCGGCAGGATGGCTCCAACTGCTCTCTGGAACGTCTCCTGCTTTCCATTGCAGCGGTTCAGTGAAAACAAGACTAAATGCTCTCAAGTGATAATTACAACAAGCCCTGTCATGTCAGAATAAATCTGCAGCAAATAACACATTGTTCTGAATCCAGGCCAAACCATGTCGACTCGCTGATTTGGACACTTGCGCGTTTTCGTGCACATTCAGACGCGCACACACGTGCACATGCACACCAAACGAGTGAAAAGTAGCTGAGTTTGTGAGAAAAGTTCCACTTGTTTTGCTCCATGACATGAACATTTGCAGATTTAAAATTGACATTAAGTGTAAAATTAGCTCATAAATGTGTTATAAATGTTCCTATAAATGTAAGTGTTTATATAAATATACTGTTTAATATAAATAAATAATAAAATAAATAATAAATTAAAAAAAGAATAAAAATAAATAAAAAAATTTAAAAAATAATAAAATAAATATACTGTTTATATAAATATAACCACTATAAATGCATAAATGTTACTACTGTTACTTTTTTCCATCTTTTTTTCTTTCCTTTCATTATTCTGACCATTTTTGGGGTGCTTTCTTTCTTTCTGTCCTCTCTGTGCTTCCTTATTTCTTTCCTTCTCTCCTTTCCTACTGTAACTTTTCTTTTTAAACTCATCTAATACATGCAAATTTCTTTGCAAATACATGCAAATTTCTTTCTTTCTTTCTTTCTTTCTTTCTTTCTTTCTTTCTTTCTTTCTTTCTTTCCTCTCTCTGTGCTTCCTTATTTCTTTCCTTCTCTCCTTTCCTACTGTAACTTTTCTTTTTAAACTCATCTAATACATGCAAATTTATTTGCAAATACATGCAAATTTCTTTCTTTCTTTCTTTCTTTCTTTCTTTCTTTCTTTCTTTCCTCTCTCTGTGCTTCCTTATTTCTTTCCTTCTCTCCTTTCCTACTGTAACTTTTCTTTTTAAACTCATCTAATACATGCAAATTTATTTGCAAATACATGCAAATTTCTTTCTTTCTTTCTTTCTTTCTTTCTTTCTTTCTTTCTTTCTTTCTTTCTTTCCTCTCTCTGTGCTTCCTTATTTCTTTCCTTCTCTCCTTTCCTACTGTAACTTTTCTTTTTAATCTCATCTAATACATACAAATCCCTCAATTTTTTTTTTTGCCCAACAGCACCTAAACTACTGTTCTTCAATAAAAGTACTTGTACTTTGGATACCGTAATACATTTCACCACCGTTTTACTTAAGTAAAACTTTGAATGCAGGACTTGATTTGCTGTTTTCATTCAGTAAAGGATAAAGTTCTTCCTCCACCAAACCAGCGCGTTTTTGCTGAATATCATCCCAAACTGTAAAACACTGCAACGTCTGTAAAAAGGCCATTAAGTGTTGGAGCACCTCAAACAGGACCTCAGATACACACACACACACACACACACACACACACACACTCACTCTTTCTCTCACACACACACATTCTTTGAGCTGCCGCCATCCCATTACTCCCTAAACTCCCACGAGGCATTTAGAATTAATCTCCCTGAAAAGCTAGGAGTTTTAACTCTGACATCACATACGCACACACGGCCGTAAATCTCACTTCAAAAATCTTAAAAAGCCCTTTTTCCGCTTAAATAAAAGGCCCCCGCCCGTTTCTCCTCATTCTTTCCCTCCACATATTCCATCCTTATCGTTCCCTCTGATGTTACAGCATACTCACTATTGTAATCGTGTTAAATAAATGTAAGAACATGTTTTCTGGTATAAACTGTACTGGATGCTTTAATGGGACCTAAGAGCCAGCTAGGGTGGGATACCCACTCACACACACCCCACAAGCTTCAATATAACTTTGTATTGGCAGCTTCGTAAAGGTTTAGTGACAAAGTAAGTGGTTACCATGAGATATTCCGGTGAAGGAGCTGTTGGATTGCGTTCAGCACATGTGCTTTTGTTTAGAGCTCTAAGCTTCGGAGAAGGGAGTGAGGATGACTCCGACTTTTCCGTACACAGAAACTCTAAGGAAGCATCAGTGTATCCTTCATTTTTAAACAGTTTTTGGATGCTTGCCGTTCGTCATGGCACAGCACGCAACGTGTTCTCTCTCTGGCATCATTTGGTGTCTCGTATTGGAGAGCGACTTACATTACATAGGATCGCATTTACAGGACAGAACTCGATGCCCGATTCTGATTTTTTGCCTTTATCGGTGCCTGTTCCGATACCTGTGTTTATACACTGTAATTTTTAATTTTTTTTTTTTTTTAGTTTCAACCCATAGTCTTTATTTATTTATTTATTTATTTATTTAATAATTTTCACAGACAAAAAGTGAACAAAGAAAACAACCAATTATACGACAACAAATACAAGCAAATATATATATAAACAAATATAAGCATTATCATATTTATGAGGGTTTTGTTTATGAGATGGTGAAATGGTCCCAAATAAGAGAGAAAGACTTAGGCTGGATTTACACGACCACGCACACGCAACCTGATTCTGAACTTTTGCTCACATGTCATGTATCAGATACGCTTCCTGAAGATGTACTTGGTAAAAATCCACATGGAATCGGATATGCTCAGATCTGTTTTGGTCCACTTGCATATGTGGAAATAAATTGGATCCTGTGGAAGACAAACTTTACTACCTCAGTTTAGCAAATTGTTCTTTAGAAACACATAAAAGTTCACTAAACTGAAGAAAACAGTCAGTAGCAGGATAAACTTGCGATGGTGAATGCTTGGTTGGAATGACTACATTCAAATGATTATAATCAGAAAAATTTCACTTTTTTTTGGATCTCTACCAATGTGACTGCTGTCTAAATATACAAATCGGAATTTCCTTCCCATTCCAACTCCTACACAATGTTCCACCTTGTCTGCATATGGATGACGTCAACATCGATATGATGACGCTCCCTGTAAACTGAAATGGAGGACATACTATATATATATATATATATATCAGACATACTGACGTGTTTATGTCAAATAGATGTGTTGGTGTGTGATAACAGGCTCCCTTTACAGCAGCAAAAGTTCTGCTTCTCCTCTGTGATCGCCTGATGAAAATACGTTTCCCGATGGGAGAGAAAAATGCTTTCACAACATATCAGATGTTTTTCTCTGCATTTGACAGTTTCTAACCTGTTGATCATATTTTAAATAATTCTCTCATCTTAGTCCATTGAAGCGTTTTGTTTTTTTTACATCCATCTCAGAAATGTGCGCATGCATAGCTGCATCCTGCTGCTACAGGTCAAAGCCATGTAAATACAGATATCAGATATGAGCCACTTAAAAAAGAAAATGTAAATACGCTGAGCAAAAAATCGGATTTTGGCAAAAGATCAGAATTGACCATCAAGAATTGCAGAATAAATCTAACCTAAATTATATCTTGAGGCTGAGTTGAGATCACTGTTTGTTTTTTTTTGTTTTTGTTTTTATTTACCGTTTACATGTTCACAACATAACCATATGATGCTCAAGTCTTAAACAGTTAGTAAAATGTCCCCAAAAAGATTCATCTCCAGTTCTTTTATTCAGCACAAGTCCAGTGTGTCCTGATTTCTGTCTCCTCTGGTGTACAACATCATGATTATTTTGACCATCTCATGCATTCCTGCAGTTTTCACCTACAATTTTCTTTCTTTAGTTAAACTTTTTTTTTTTTTTTTNTTTTTTTTTTTTTTTCTGCTGATGCACTTCACTGTTCACAAACTTCTCATGATGCATACATGCAGTATTTAGGAAGGACAAGTGAGTTTAGGGGTTTTGTCGACTCATTTTAAGAGATTGTGATTCAGAAAAATATACCCATTTCTCATTGGTTAATACATTTCTGTGAGAATGCAGGTTTTAGTCCTCATCAGAGACGCTCTGCAGAAAATTGTAGATTTGCTTGGAATATGGGTTCGCTGTTATGTCAGCATTTAACTCAAGTGTATTTATCTCCTCTAAGTAGAGATAATATCTTGTCTCAGCTTGAGAAACATACAAATACAACCTAAATGAATTAACGTAACTCTAGTTCTCTGATGCATTAGTGAGCTCGGTCTGCCCGAACTTCTCTGGTTGTGTTGGGAACAGGATTATTGATGGATCGTGAGAGAGTTTTCCTGCATGAGGCTGAGATTCCTCACTGGTCTGAGAAGAGACCTAAAAATTTTCCAAATGCATCATGGAACCTCCTCTGCATCTTCTTGCTGTTCGGCTAACCAAGTGTCAAATCACAATGCAGTAAGAGTGCTCTCCTCCTCTTCCGTGTGTGTGGGTGTGTGGGTGTTGAGGAGAACTGTCTGACGTACTGTTAAACTGATGCCCACTGGCTGTCTGCATATGATGGGTTGTGTCAGACCACCCAGGAGGATCTGCTGCTGCTGCTGGGCCCATATGGGTGGGAGTAGGTGGGTGTATTTGTAGTGTGTGTGTGTATGTGTGTGTGTGTAGAGATAGAAAATCAGAAAAGGAGGTGAGCAGGTTCATATCCACGATAAAAGCTTCAAAACAAAATTAATATGCAGACGTGCTTTCGGCAGAACAAATTTGTTGTGTAATTACATCTATTTTCTTATGTGGCTTAATATTACACACATACACACACTTCCACACACACCTGCACCTTATCTGCACTCTATCAGAACCTTAAAATGCACAACCCCACATTATAGAACTTTATGGAACTGCAAACTCTTTGGACTTTTCCTCTTACTTCAGTACCGTAAACGTGCTCTTTTACACTATTCTCGTGTGTTTCTGCACTATTCTCTGTTGTTACTGCACTTCCTGTCTACATGCATGTATGCATCATGCAAAGTTTGTGAACTATTGTTAAATGTAGCACCAGGATGTCCGCCTGTGTACTTGTACATGGATGGTTTGACAATAAAGCTCTGTTTGATTGAGTGATTGATTGATTGATCAAAAGATTAATGCAAGGAAAAAAAATGTTTAAACTTGTTAAATCACAGATAATAAGAGTCATGTCAGCATCTCCTGACTTATGAACATTACCAGTTAGTTCACACAACCTGGACAACTAAATGTGTTTATAGTTTTTGGCAGAAATGCTTTGAAACGACGTTGACTTGTAAAGTTCTTCCTCTCCTCTTTTATTGGAATGTTGCCACCTTCTGGGGAAATAACGCCACCAACTGTTCATATGCATTACTGCACTCTGCATTCTGTCCAAATGTGTATAACGCTACATCCACGCACAAAGGGTACGTTCCAAAGCTCTTAATTGTTTCCTCATTTCCCTCACTTGCATCTTTTCCTCATGTCTTAGTCCCTCCCGCTTAAAAAGGACATGAGGAAACAAGAAGACGCTCCAAGAACGCATACCTCCTCTGCCAAGGATTTTATAGGCTAAAAACTTCTGGATCCAGAATATTATCTGGATCACCTCCAAAACTGAATCACTTCTTCCTCTCAACATTATCTCCCTCCCTGAAATTTCATCAATCCGTCCATAATTTTTTGAGATAGTCTTGCCCAATCAGTAACAGACTTCCAGTAAAGATGTCTCTGAAAAAACTCTTTAGCATTTAGAGTTTCCTCTTTCCTCAATCCTCAGAGAAGAAATAAGGGACTTGGAATGTCCTTAAAGATGGTGGACCTGATCAATTTCTGGGTTACATGAGGATTGAGGAGCAAGGAAATAAAAGTTTTAGAATGTAAAAAAAACACAATACAAGGTTCTACTCAATATGCACTGCTGCATGGCACCATTAGGCTGAAAATTTTGAGTGAGTCAGTGATAAATCTGCAGAATTGTCTCTGAGTGTGTTTACAGTTTAAGCCACTTTGATTGGATCTGAGAGCAGCTTTCTGAGAGGATCTTTGTGTTTTTAAGCCACGGAACATCAAACTCCTGCTTATCATGGCAAATCTCAACACTGACGGAGTGAAGAGATAGAGATGTTTGGGTTGGTGGGTGCAGAAAACCCATTAGAGGAGATCTTTTACATCTCTCTGTCTCACACACACATACACACACATACATGCACATGCACACTCCCCATTCAAAAAGCTGTCTTTTTAGTAGCAGATAGGCTCTTCCCATTCTTCTCGGCCTCTCTGCTTAGTTATCATGCGTGTGTGTGTATCTGTGTGTGTGTGTGTGTGTGTGTGTTGCAGACATAGATGAGTGTGCGACAGGTATACACACCTGCGGTCCTGAGCAGACATGCTACAACACCAGAGGCTCCTACACCTGCCAGTGTTCTCCAGGCTACCAGAGGAATGGAGACCAGTGCATCGGTGCGTCATCACAGGAAGCGTTACAGCAACGCTCACGCTGCATGTTTGGCAGCATAAGTTAAAAAATGTGTGTGTGTGTGTGTGTGTGTGTGCTTGTCTCCGTGTTTTTCCGCAGACAGAGACGAGTGTGCACTGTCCCAGTACTGCATGCACAGCTGTGTGAACACACATGGCTCATACTACTGCAAGTGCAACTTAGGCCATAAGCTGGCCAGCAATAACCACAGCTGCGTTGGTAAGTCACCTGACGAGCTTTTACTAGTCACTGACGAGTCAACTAGTCATCACTGATTTAACTAGCTGTGCATGAAAAACATTTTTGAAGATAAATGTGTAAATGTTAGGAGATGTGGAGGCTAAAGGTTAGAGAAGTGAGCTTGTGACCGAAGGATTCATTGTTTGGACTGGCAGGAGAAATCTGGGTTGGGGAGGTGAATGAGCAGTCTGCCCCTCCTCATTATCGTCACCAAGGTGCCCTTGAGCAAGGCACCTAACCCCCAAATGCTCCAGTGGAGCTGCTCTGTGGCCAGCAGAGATGTCTGTGGTTGTACTGGGCAGCTTCCTGGTGTGTGTGTGTGTGTGTGTGTGTGTGTGTGTGTGTGAGTAGAGCGTTCCTGCAAAGGAGCATTCAATGATCAGCAAACTAGCCCTGGACTGGATAAATAAAGTTTTTGTTTGTTTGGTTAAAGGATAATTAATGTTGCAACAATTAACTGCTATAATTTTGGAGATGCTGCTGAAACCATGTCATCCATGACCAGTTAACCAACAGTGTTAACTAGTGCTTTTTGTAGCTGAGTGGGTGCAGAAGTCGGTACATTTAAATTATGTTAAAATTTTTTGCTTTTGATTGTGCTGCAATTAAGGCAATAAATAATTGTTTTCAAACGTCATAATTAGATGGAAATCAGCATAAATCAGCGTATCCTTAAGCTGTGTAACAGACCGTGATTATTATTGATTCTACAGTAGATTGATTTACTCAAATTATTGTTGATTAAACTATAAATTGATTTATTCTAGCATGTAAAGGTTATAACCGGAGTAAGCCACCTCCACACCTGGCAGACTTCTCATATTCAGATTAAACAACATATCATTTGTATTTAGCAAATGGAGAAATCCTATCAATTCCATCTACTGTATATATATGGTGTACTTGTATTTTTTGTCTGAATCACATTACAGAGAAAATGGGAGCATAGTGTGCATATAAAGATGCTGAGTGATCAGAGATTGGTGGGTTCGTGGGGACTTGGTGACAAAAGCTAGCATCACCAATCACTAGGAACTGCCAAGCATCCAGTCATCATCTCCACCAACTCCTGACTAAAAATCTGACTCGGTAGCCTGGTAGATGCTCAGGTTTCTTTTCCAGCCACTTGTTTGGTGCTGGACAGGTAGCAGCAGTTGATGGTGTGAGAGAGAAACTATATAGTATAGTTTTTTGGGCCTGAAAACTAAAACGATGAAGTTTTTAGAAAAGTTTGGTGATAATATATTACACGATGTCATCTGTTTGCAAAATATTGATCAGTACAGGTTTAATCATTTAAAATATTTTGTTTCAGATGTGAACGAATGTGACACGCAGACGCCCTGTCAGCACCAATGCTACAATCTGATTGGCTCGTTCCTCTGCCAGTGTAACCAGGGCTATGAACTGGCACAAGACTCAGTCTCCTGCCAAGGTGAACACACACACACGCATGTATATAAACACATTGTAAATACACGCATGTTTCAACCAGTATGCTTTTTTTTTTAATAATAAAACTAAAACATAAAAAGGTAAGGATCCCTGAAATTTGGATCTTGTAGCTGTGACAAAGATATGGTTAAATAATAACCAATAAATACATTTTATGGTGATGACAAAAAGACCAGGAACAGAAATATACCTGGCTGATTGATAAGTTCTGAGCCCAATACATAACAAACTGAACAAGGGCTGTGATATTTTCCTGGAAGTCATGTACCAATAATTCCTTTGATGTTTTTGCACATCAGTTTCAGTTATTTAAGCTCTGTGATTATAACAAAAATTCCCAAGGGTCTGCGTGTTGTATTAGATGGACAAACTAGGCTAATCTGCAGTAATTATCATGATAGCTGCATGTGGCTTTGAACTAGCTTACCTGAATTGAATCCTTCAGATTTTCACATCAAGTTTCAAGTCAGGTCAAATTTATTTGTAGCCCAATATCACATACAATCTCTCATAGGGCTTCACAAGCCCACACATGGTTCCTGACCCAGCCCAAGCTCTCTAAGAAGACGAGGAAAAAAACGTTATTATATAAGGAAAACGAAAGAAACCTCAGGAGAAGCTATTCAATCTTCTCAAACTTGAAAAAAAGATTTTCCTGGAGGCCATTTGGCCTCATCATCAGCCAATTCTATCAGCCTGGTGATGTATCTTCTGGGTTATAATTGTCATCTTTGAGCATGCATTGCACTATATTCATTATCTATGTGTGTGTGTGTGTGTGTGTGTGTGTTTCTCTGACAGACATTGACGAATGCAGCTTTTCCATCTACATGTGTCAGTATCAGTGCATCAACAATCCAGGAAGTTACTCCTGTGAGTGTCCAGAAGGGTATCAGCTCCAAGGAAGCAGGTTGTGTCAAGGTACTGCAGTCCTCCTTCTTCTGCGTCCTTCACTTTTCTTTTTCACCTCCTCAGTTTATTTATCTCACCACTTTCCCCTCCTCTCTGTTCCTCCTCTCTCCATCCCTTCCTCCTCTTTCTGAGCCCTTTGAAGATAAACTTAAAAAGAACTTGATCACTCTTATCGCCCTGTATTCCACCTCTCAAGCAGGAATGAAAGCTTTTCTCAACTGGTACTGTCATGGAAAGAATGCGGAGGTTAGGCAACACAAACACGGCGGCCTCCTATTACCCCGCTGTGCCACTTCTGTGAATTTATATGCATGATGCTGGTTTCTTGAAGTGGATTTATTTGAAGCTCCGGCACTCGTTCAAAGGCCGAGCTGTTAGTTTTTCCTCTCCCTCTCGGTCAGGTGCAGGCTTTATAGGAGAGCTATGAATCCAGCTTGTTGTGTCAGAGGGACCTTTAGGTGATGAATCCAGGTTGCTGTGCCAGAAATAGCCCCGTGGTTTGGGGCATGTTTGATGGGGTTATTTTCACGGTGAGAGTGATGCAGGGAGAGATCTGTAGTTAGGCCTCTGGGGTTGAAACGGGGAGCTTCCCTAGTATTTATCTCAAAGACAGTCCTGCAGATTTCCATCTTGGTTTCCTTATATCTCCATGGCAGCTGGAAGCGGAACAACATACGACCCTGAAGCACCATTATCACCCTAAAATTATTTTTATTTGTCTTATTAAATGTGTTTATGTAGATAAGTAAGTTTGTATGTCCTGTGTGTATGATTTGGGCATTATTATGCAGCTTTATCGGACTATTTAAAGGGAATATACTACAGTTTTTTGTGTTTCTACTTATATTTGGGGTCTATTTTGCAATATTTTAATGTGCAAAAAACACAACCTATTCTCCTTTGCTGGAGCACCATTGTGCACACTGAGTGAAAACAGACTGTTTTTAGGTCCTGTCTCTTTAAGGCTCACGCCTGGAAGCCTGCTCTGTTCTGATTGGTCAGTTTTAATACTTTTTTAATACCTTTTCTCTCTGGCAGTTTGCTTTCGTTCTGTTTTATTATTTTGTCTTTGCTTTTTTATTGTTTAATTTAATCACACTTCTGTAATGGAAATGAAACTTTTCCCTTGTGGTTACTGAGTGCCTTTTAAGACGAAATGCCGTCGCCTGTAGTTGATTATTGTCTGGATATGATTTTGTTGCATGATGATTTATAGTCGATGGGTTGTGAGTAAGTCTTGTTTCTTGTCTTATTTGTGTAATGTAATTCAGAAAATGTCTGAGATATTTTCAACAGAGATCATTCACAAATTAAAATGTTTCACTTCAAATTAATTAAAGCGCTGTGCATAATTAGTTTTACTTTGATCTCTCTGTCGCTCTGCCCACCAGACATGAATGAGTGTGAGATGGGAACCCATAACTGCCAAGAAGATGAAATGTGCTGGAACTATTATGGAGGCTTCCGCTGCTATCCCAGAAACCCCTGCGAGGCGCCCTACATCAGAACCTCTGAAAGGTCAGCAGATATCATCCAACTCTTCCATTTAAATCAGTGCTGGTGCTGCAGTTTAATGGATTTGTCGTACTTGTCGTGCCTTTCAGTCGCTGTGTGTGTCGCTCTCAGACTGAGTGCCAGGGTCTCCCGCCGTCTATCGTCTACAAATACATGAACATCCACTCTGATCGCTCCGTACCTGCAGACATCTTCCAGATTCAGGCCACAACGATCTATGCCAACACACACAACACCTTCAGGATCAAAGCTGGTAATGAGGCGGGAGAATTTTTCCTTCGAGTAAGTGATATAAAAATCATATTTTTATTTTGCAAAAGGCTGGCAGAGGGTATAATGGGTGCTAAACTGTAAATAGCTGCTAGAATGCAAATGATATATCAGCAGGCAGATATTACTGTATCTGTCATAGATATATTGGTATATTTATATGATAAATTCCAGTATAGTGTGATTTTATACATATATTTTATTTGTATTTTAATAATCATTTGTAGTTTGATTTCCTTGATTTGATTTCTAATGATGTTTACAGTTTAAAATATCATGTTATTTTTTAAATTCAATGTTATAGTCAGCTTTAATAATAAACTTATATTGTTCAACTGTAAAATATACTTAAATAACCTCTTTAGTAACCAAATTTGAAGGATTTGGAGGCTTGTTTATTTATTTATGTAAAAAGAGAATATCTAACAATATAGTACATCATCATATTTTCTTAACTCTCAAATATTTTTTTCTATAATGCCTTAAAATAATCAACATAATTAAACATCAGTGGCTTCCTACATATTCACATATTCTCCCTATTTCCTGTTCCCCTGCTCTAAGTCATTGTTTTGCATACTAATTAATAAACAATGTAAGTATGCATTTTTTAAACCCAATAGTATTTATTGGGTTTGAATATACAAAATCAGCAGTGTGGCCCTTTAACTTCAACCTTCTAGACATCTTCCCACCTGGATAACTGAGATGAACCCTCACAGACCAATACTGACAGATCGTGTTTTCTTGCAGCGTTCCAGCAACGTGAGCGCCATGCTGGTGCTCACCAAGCCTCTGTCAGGCCCCCGCGAGTACGTGGTGGACCTGGAGATGATCACTCACCATTTGAACAACTACCGCACCAGCTCACTGCTGCGGCTCACCATCATAGTCGGGCCGTATGCCTTCTGAGAACAGCAACTCCCAGCAGCTCGGCCTGCCCCCAAAAAAAGCCTGGTTCAGCAAACATAGCATAACCTAACACAGCAGATACCTGTATCAGCAAGACATACATTTGCGTACATTACACTCATATTTTACACGGACTGAATGGCAGACAGGGACAGAATCCTCCAGCAATACAGCAGTCTGAACATGGCACCCACCCAGCCCACTCTGAGGACCTGTAGTGTCCACTAGGCATCTTTTTCTGTCAGTGTCAAGCTGTGGAATGAAGGGTGTTAGTGACCAAAACAATCCAGAATATATATCTATATCTATATATCTGTGATAACTTTTTACAAAGAAAACAAAAGCACTTTAAAACATTATAAGCTGCATTCATTGAATTTTGGCTACGTAGAGGCAGAAAAACTACATAATAGCCTGACAGACACACAGCCCTGACATATCTTTTATCTTATTTACTGTATCTGTCCAGCAGACTTGCAGCAACATTAACAACCCACTGGAGACATGTTTCTGACCACTTATTGAATTTAGATCCAATATTCACCCTGATTTCAGCTCTGTTTTGGTCTCCACCAACTCCTGAGAAAAATGTATAGATATTTAGCTGCTAGAGCTTCAACATTCTTCACCAGCCACTTGTTGACTTTGTCTTTCAGTCATTTAAAGCTGGACAGTTTACATACAGTCCAGTTATTGGAGGTTGTTTGCTGGAAATGGCTGCAGTTTTTATATCAGGGGTTTGTGATAGTCAGTAAACAGCACATATGGAATATGTGTAGGCTCCAAAACCCAAACAATGAGCTAATAGAGGCTGAAAGCTGCACAGAGCTGCAGAGCTGGGTGGGAATTCTTCGAGGGATCATCATTACAAATAAAAAAAAGTTTTTCAAGTTGAAACAATTTCAAATTTAAATGCCAGAGTTGGATGTAAAAGATGCAGAATGCAGCATTTTCATCATCTTGAAAACAACTGATCACAGATAATTGGCATTGGCACTCGGTTAAAGAAGCCTAGTGGACACATCCCAACTCAGATGAATTTATTCTGTCCATGAATTGTGTTTTTAATGTATCTGTAACAAAAATGATCAGAACTTGTTTACTATAACCCATTTCTGCATCAAAAAAAAGGCATTTCTTTTCCTTACCAACACAACACTTATCTGGTATGAGCTGCTTTAGGTTCTCAGACCTTTCCACAGCTTCTGTTGGTAAATTTTGGGTCAGTGCTGTTGTTTCGAGCTATTCATGCAAGTTTTCCTCCAGCTATGCTGATGAGTAATCATTTCCAAAGTCCAGAACAGTTCAGAAGTATAAGGGGAGGGATTTACCGGTGTGCTTCGTGTTGTAAGCTGAGAGAGTAACAAACCGTGTGCGACAACAGGCTTCATGCCATCAGACTCACGCAAGAGGAGTCATGTACATACTTAGGTAACAAATCCTTGCATATGGGCCTGTGTGCATGTTTGTGTGTGTGCGTGCGTGTATGTGTGTGTCTTTGCATGAACCTGAAAGTGTGAAACACAGAGGGACAGAAAGAGAGAGAAGGAAAGCGTGAAAAGGAGCTTGTCCAACGCTCCAGGTTTGGCGGATGTGATCGAGCTGTTAATGCGTTTCTGTGATGCTATCTTAAAGGAGCATACCGGTGATTTTGCATGTTTGAGCCTAATATAGTCAACTCGCATAGACGTTACGTGACTGCTACCCATTTTCCAAAATGTACTGCTGGAGCAGTAAATATTAGAATTGTATTCCTACCTTCCAGGCTGCCATTGGTTTCAGTTCACTTATAAAAAAAAAAAAATCAACTTGTAGAGACTTGAAATGTGCTTGAGATACATAATCCATCACATCGAACCAAATGTCTTTCTTATTTTTTGCCAAGTTACCGGTACTTAATTTAACCGGTTGAATATGGAGCTACATGGAAGAAAATGTATGTCTCTGCCAGGAAATATAGTCCCATTTACCATTTTACTGAAAAATTCAAAATAACTGCCTTCTACATTTGTATGTATGTGTCAGGTGACTCACCTTAAATTGAACTTTAAGGTAGATTTATCACCTGAACATTTAGGAGATTTGGCAAAATAACAGCAAAATTAAATATGGTTTTATGTTGTGGAAAATGTTTGGCATTAATGTAATATGTATGCAATTAGTATTTATTGGGCTCAAACTTGCAAAATTGCCACTATGGTCCTTTAATAACCCTTTGGACTGAGAGGCAATAACAGTGAGCCGTGAACTCACGAACACGCACAGGAATGATGGCTTTCGTGACACATTTTGGCAAGATGCACCTTCTGTGCTTGCTTAAAGCCAGCTGACCGCTCGTTTGTGCCACGTCGACTCTCAGCAGGAACATTCGGCCTTTTTAATGTCGGTCCCAGTCCACAAGTCACACTGGCACCACACTGGCTTGCGTGATAGCCATAATTACAGCGCACGGCCTTGTTGTTGGTCCATGTGAGCCATGAGGGATTATTAAAATGTTAATACAGAGCCACCACACTTTTGGCAGAATGAGAAATCTTTCACTACCTGCTTAAGCTTTCATAACTCCACGTGTTTGCTTTGGTTTCTGGCTGAAACACTGTAAACTGCTCACACGCAGCCCTGAGAAGCAACATGTTTCACGCTGTAAGTGTACGAAGTTTCCATCTTTAACTAAAGCTTGGCTTCAGCGGTCAGCACGCCATCGTATACACTCCAAAATATAACACGTTTAATCATTTATGCTGTCACCTTCCTTAACTGAAATGTTTTTTCTCTTCTATTTAAAATAGCCAATATATTTTTTCATATGTATCTTTTATTGATTGTACTCTGAAGAGCAAAAGCTATATTGTTGAATAAAATGTGATGGAGAAATGGGACCAACTCCTGCTGTTTGGTTTTCATCATGTCAAACGAGCAGAGACATATAACACACACAATACACAATAAACAAAATACAAGACGTACAGTTTGATATTACCTGGGACGCATAATAAAAAAAAGATTAATTTGATTTAAAAATGTATTGCATCATTTGCAGATGAACTCTTCAACTCGATGCCTCTGGAGTGTCAAAGTTATTTTTGCAGTTGTACTTTTCATTGAATTTCTTTATTTTCCCACCAAAAGCTTCACTTCACAAAGTGATTTACTAGACAGGAAAGGAAAAAATTGGCTTGTGAACATCTTGCTTTTTATGCCAGGTCATCCTGAATGTAAAAAAAAAAAAGAAAAATCTTAACCATAAATCTACAGGAAAAATTTCTTGAAATAATATCTTGAAAAAATGATTGATTCCAGAAAGTTTCTGAATTTTATGATTTTGAAAAAAAAGAAGATTCCATACAATTCTTTTTCACTTGCTTCTTTAAAAAAACACAACAAAAAAAAAAACAAAAAACATTTAAATGGAGTATGCTGTGCTAAATGTGAAATCTGAATCGGTGAAGCAGCAAATTACTGCTGCTGTGAGATAAATGTACTGCAGCAAAAAGTTCCACATTTCCCTGTTAAAGTGGAGGAAAAGTCATTATAAAGTATAAAATCTGTACTTAGGTGAAAGTACTTTGCTCAGTAACTATGTAGTGATCTCAAAGTAAAACCATTTGGGATGAAAGACCTTTATTGAATCACTGATACTGTAGTAACAAACTTTCCAGAATCTTCCTCTATGATCTTCAGCCAGAGACTGAAGCTTTGATCTCTTTAATAAATCTACCGCTAATTAATGAAACATGGAGCTAAAGGAGGGAGATTAAGCTGAAAATCTTCCCCGTTACCCCGTGTGGATTATCCATCAAAAACAACACTGGAAACGCTGCTCCTGTGAACGAAGGGTTGAGTCACAGCAGGAGTGGGTGAGTGGAGTTGTCTCCTGTGGGTTGAATCATGCATGGAGCTGCAGCGTGGAGTGGAGTTAGGGGAACAATGACACATCATGTATCACCTTACATGTCCCAGCGCTGTTCTCACTAAAGCTCTACACAGAATGATTGAGTAACAACTTACCATAAAACCACTCCCATACAATTTCACATTCTAAATATGTGTGTGTGTGTGTGTGTGTGTGTGTGTGTGTGTGTGTGTGTACGCTCCATATTTGTCCCACAGCTCATATATTGACTGAACATACTGTCTTACCATGTCCTCCCTGGATCTGGATCTGTGTAAATAAGATAGATATGATGGCTCTGGCATGATGCACGCTGCATTTATCTTCATTATACACAGATGAAATCATCTTTGAGTTTCCCCAAAAGCACAGACCCCCCCNAAAAAAAAAAAAACAGCAAAACACACAAAACCCACTGCACTTTCCATTACATACGAGGCTGAGCGTGTTCACTTTGGTACATGCAAGGAACAGCAGAACCTCTGGTGATTTTGACATTTTTGCCAAACCTGTCAGCAAAAAAAAAAAAAGAGAAATTTTCAAAAAATTACTTCTGGAACTGTTCATATGTTTGTTTTTTCTAGAATTATGAATTATTTTTTTTTTAGAATCCTTAGAAGGGGTCATATTTATGGCGTTGCAGCACATTAACAAATATGTCCAGAAACATGCAACAACCACCAATGTTAGACAAAGGTGATGCTGATTCAGCAGAATAAAACAGTTTGACATATTTTCACGAGTGATGGACATAGATCCAGAAGAAGATGATGTCCACAACATGGCTGCACAATGAATTTGCAGGATAAAACTTTTTTTTTCTACACATCTGATTTCAAGGTAATGAGAGTTCGGCCTAGTCCACATTAATATGGATGATTTGTTTTAATGGATATTTTCCCCCACCATTTAAAAAAAAAAAAGTCCACACAAGCATCGTTTTATAAAATATCTCTGTCCACATGAGAACACTACAAATGCATGCCGGGCTGGCTGCACGTGCTAAGTTCTGACATCATCGTTTCCCAAAAGCTCCGTTTTAGACGTCCACACAGATCCACAGAAAGTGGAGTTTTTAGAAATCTGCACTTTAGAAGCGGTTTTAAAAAATCTGTTTTAGTGGCCTAAAACGCTGTTTACATGTGAATGAGAGGCCAAAATGCAGAGGAAAATATGTGTTTTGTAAAATATCCATATTAGTGTGGACAGAGCCCATCATGGTGTAGATGGAAAGAGAAATGGAGTAGGAGTTATCTTGAAGGAGGAGTTTGTTAGGAATG
>VXCM01002288.1:0-86574 GCA_014773175.1 Lucifuga dentata
ACGTCCACAGCAAAACACAGCATGCAGAGCTTAACTGAAACCCTTGGTGTGGAAGAATACTTATTACAGCTCATAAGCAGTTATATACGCCTTATTAATGCGGCCAGCAAGCTAGCGATGCTAACGATAGCGTTAACGTTGGCGCTCTAAAACTCGTTAAGTGTACAGAGTACCGTGTGATGGTGAAACTTTCAGTGTGGGTAAAACAGTCGTTTACACGGCATGTCAAGTTATTCGTGAAAAATTTATACATTTTTCGGATATAACGAATAACGGATCCATCGTTCTGCAGGCGCTTGCTAACGACTACCTGCGCTTCTGAGGTGTGTGTGTGTGTATGTGTGTGTGTGCGTGCTAACCTGGCAGCACACGTCACATCCTCACCTTAATGTGAATAAACTATTTCCATCCACTTTATTCGCGTTTCGTCTCGTGAATAATCAGTTGATCCACCTCTGCTAAGCGCATAAATTTTTAATGCGCATTTTGGATTTAATGCGAATTAACAGTGTTTCCATCCAGGCTTTCTAATGCGCATATTCATTATTTGCATATAAAGACTTGGATGGAAATGCACCTATTGAGAACCCCATTTTCTCCAGCCTTGTCTCCTTCAAATTACATTTATATTAAGGCTGGAAAATTAAATCATTAATTTGTGCAATTAATGTGGACTATTCAATGCGTTAAAAAAATTAATGCGACATCTGTTATTTCTTCACTTCCTGAGGCTATGCTAATCGTTTTTTCTCCCTCTTCCTGTGGCTAACATTATATACTCACGCTAATTTGTCTATCAAATATGCACAATCACTGTTATGATCCTTTAAGCTTTCTCATGCATTCGTAGGTTAAGTTACAAGAGCGACAAAGAATTTCCACACACTTGAAGAGTGTGTGACGAAAACTTGAACTGCAGCTGGAAAATTACACTCGTGGCTCATTTAGTAATCAGCCAATGCAATTTGTTCCTGGGTTCCTGCAGCATGAAACGTGCAAATAAGCCCAGAGTTGAGGTGAAAGAACAGAACGCTCTTTCTTCCTCCGTCAGGCGGCCTGGCTGCTGATTTCAGAGTGACTGTGATTTCTTTAGAATGAACACAGAGTCTCAAACACGGCCAAAGATATACTGCGTGTGGATGTGGGCTGCAGTTTAAAGACATGAGGTCAAACAGATGGCGGTGCCTCTGGCTCAGCATGTTTAATGCAGAAACCGCTGCAGATTCTACAAGTCCTGCCCTGGAAAGGCAGGATGAGGAGAAGATTTTTGGGGAAAGAAAACCAAAGGGATGGTCCTGACTCTGTTTGACTGGAGTAAATAATGACATTTGAGCAGTGGTGTGCGGTCAGGGCCAGCAAGGCCTTCTCTGCTGGCCTAGAGATTGTCAAAATCATCAAATTATGTTTTTATAATTTAATATATATTTTATTAATACTATATGTATTTTACAAAGTTCATTCCCATCAGTTTTATTATTAAAGTCATTTCATCGCTACTCTCTCCCTCAGTTTTGCTGCTTCCAGCGCAGCTCATATAAATTAGAGCTTTNTTTCATCGCTACTCTCTCCCTCAGTTTTGCTGCTTCCAGCGCAGCTCATATAAATTAGAGCTTTTAACCAATCAGATTTTCCACCTGTGCTGTCTCCGGGTAAAAAAATCTAGGTTGAGGCCTTCAGAACCTCAGTGAATCCCCTCTGCTATTCAAGCTAATGGGACGATGTTGTTGATTGTCATATTCTTTAACCAATCAGATTTTGAGTTGGGCATGTTCTTTCACACATCAGAGCCATCTAGCTGGCCTTGGCCTACGTCATCAGAGGGCAGCATGATGCTAACAGCTAAACAGCCTGCCAGAAATTCATCAGAAGAAGAAGAAGAGAGCCAGTTAGCTAACTNACAGCTAAACAGCCTGCCAGAAATTCATCAGAAGAAGAAGAAGAGAGCCAGTTAGCTAACTGAAATGAAACTAGCTAGCACGTAACGTAGCATTAATGTTTATTTAAATTTTCTTTGTTGATGTTTAGATTTTTAGATATAGTGCTTTAGATTTTTTGTTTAGATTTTTATTTAGCCCTGTTGTTTTTTAACGCATAATGGCTGAAGGAGGAGAAGAAATGAATTAACTGGCAACACTTTTTTTCACATTTTGGAACTGAAACGCACCGATAATGTACAGCCATGTCGTTAAACTCTTTCTAAAGACAGAAACTTCAGCTGTGGCCATAGTGATGACAGCGAGATGCACACCTGCACCTACAGGTTTCACAACTACCCGTGTGTGTGTGTGTGTGTGTGTGTGTGTGTGTGTGTGTGTGTGTGTGCGTGTCTCACTGCACTGGTGCCATCTAGTGTCTTCAAACCTCCTGAAGGTGAAGCATTGATGAGGTGTAAAATAAAAAATGGATCTGAAATTACTTTTGGATAAAATAGAGCTGTAATATATGTAATGTACAGCACATGTCAAACTGAAGGCCCGTGGGCCACATCCGGCCCACGATACAATTATGTTCTGGCCCACGAGATAATATCTACTGTATATACTCGACTATAAGCCGACCTCCGATTTTGACCTGCAAATTTAGATTTTTATACAAACCCACATATAAGCCGATCTCCTGATGTTGTTCCNTTTGACCTGCAAATTTAGATTTTTATACAAACCCACATATAAGCCGATCTCCTGATGTTGTTCCATCAATTTATTTATTTAGTAAATTACCTGTGTTTCTGGGTATCGTCATAGTATTTCTGTGATTTTCTGAAAATAATCTACATACCGGTAAACATAATATTTATTTCAGCAGCTGATTACTGTAACTGACAGATCACGACTTACTGGCCGCCGCAAAATGTACTGAATAAGATGTTTAGTCAGGAAATATCTCATTCTAAGGTATGATTTAAACTATTTTCCATGGGTAGTGGTAATGGGTAGTATTTCCCCCTCTGGAAATTTCCTTCTCTGGGATCTGATCTGAATTACTTGTGTATAAGCCGACCCCTGATTTGTGTTGTGAAATTTGGTTAAAAAAAAAACAAAAAACAAAAAAAATTTGGCTTATACTTGAGTATATACGGTAATTCCTGTTTGGATTTTCTTTCTCCGCCCCCAGATATTTCTGACCCAATGAGCAGAGAGAGTGTTGTCACATGACTGTTATTGATATATGTTGGTTCATTTGACAGCATTTCCATAGATTTCAATATTTTGATTCTCTGCATAAATTTCCTGAATGTACCACCTCATACTGCAGTTTGAGAACCATTGTCCTTATGCAAAGTAACTGTGAATGAAGGAAAAGAAAGTTGCTGTGGTATTCAGTCACCTGTGATGGACAGAAATATGAAAGCTGTGATTTTACAGAAATGCGTAAGCAAACTAATTAGAGCAGAAACATCTGGTAAAGAACAATAAATCATCCAGGCACCTTCATCGCCTGTAAGGAAGTGAAGGTGTGAGGAGGAGGAGGAGGAGGAGGAGGAGGAGAAAACAGCCAGAGAAGTTTGTGTAAATGAGAAGTTGTAATTTCTGAGCCGTTGGTACAAACTGCAAACTATCAAACTTCCACAGGTACTTCCTGAATCTTCTCTGCATCGTTTTCAACGTCTGGTCGTTCCAAACAGCAGCAGCCTGATAATCTGCCTCGTTTTTAATTTGGAAGATCTGTGTTGAGTTTTCTGGCTGTGAAACATCCTCTTCCTCCTTGGCTGGTCAGTGAATCCAGAATTTTACTGGCCAGTGTTATTCCACGCCTGCCAAGTATTTTTTGGAACACGGCAGTCGGACCGAACACAGGTGGGCTACCTTCCAGAGTGGCTAGTAGACCTGACAGGCTTCAGAGCCAAAGCCAAAAGCAGCATGTACACACACACACACACACACACACACACACACAAAATCTCTCTCTGTGTCTTGATGGTGAATATTTCATGGCTCATTTGTCTTCGTGCCGGAACAACAGAAAGTGAGAAAGACAAAAAGATAAAAACTAATGACAGATATGAAAAAGAGGATGAATAATAGAAAGAAAAAGATGAGAAGGGGTTTGAATAATAATAAAAAAAAGAGAGAGAAGATGAGACGAGAGACGAAGGCAGAATGGGTGTTGAAGTAATGATGCAGGAATAACATCCTCTTCATTGTCTCCGTGTCCTTCCGTCTGTCTCTCTCTCTTTCTGTCTTACTCCTTCTCTGTCTCTTTCTCCGTCTCTCATCTTTCATGTAATTTCATCATCAGCAATGCAGCAGAGACGAAGATGAGTCAAAAATCACTCCGAGTCTGTATTTTATAAAACACAGAGGACGTCTTCATCAGATCTTCTTTGCTTCTAAAACATGTTGATGGTAAATATTTGGCAGATATGCATCGATGTGCTTTATCTTCAAAAACAAACGAACAGCGTCTCCTGCTGTCAGCAACCGTTTCGCAGATCTTCTCAATATGAAAATTTTCTCGATAACGTTCGTACGAACATAATTTCATTGTTTAAAAACAGGGTTGAAAGAAGTCGTAGAGGAATATTTACATAAATAAAGTCTATACCTGTTGTGAGATTCAGGTGCAGTCTGACTGTTAAAGGACCATACCACCATTTTGCATGTTTGAGCCTAATTTCATACATGTAACGTTACTGACAATCATTTCCCAAAGCATANCATTTTGCATGTTTGAGCCTAATTTCATACATGTAACGTTACTGACAATCATTTCCCAAAGCATACAACTGGAACTGGAATTCCTCCACCGGGGAATATAGTCCCAAAAGAAGACCTGTGTTTATGGAAAAATTTAAAGGACCATGACTTCATAAGGCTGTGTAACTATTAGCAGGAGAAACATGGATTTTTAAGGTGGGTGTATCACTTGAATATTTGATTTTGAAAGATTAAGAGATTTAGCAAAATATCAGGAAAGCTGAAATACAGTTTTATCCTTTGGGAAATGATTGTCAGTAACGTAACGTATGAAAATTTAATAGCTGTAAAATATAACGAACGAGGTGGAGTTTGAGTCATGACGTTTGTTAGACTGTTTTTAGGAAATGAATTCATAATTATCAGCCAGTTATTATGAAATTCTCATAAGTATTAGTAATTCTTTCCCATTTTGTTGTAGTTTTAAGGTATTTTCTGTGTGTTTTTGAGCTAATATCCAGCCTGTAATCTGCAGTGTTAACAAACATTTTGGCAGCTGAGATGTGTGAGATCGGGTCTCTTTGATAAAAGTGTGACACCTTTAAATCACAACTCCTTTCTTCTCCTCGTCTCCCTCTGACCCTCCTCTTCCTCCTCTTCCTCCTCCTCCTCCTCCTCCTCTGCTCTCATTATGCAGCGCTTTAATTAGCGCGTCTGATGCGGGAAGTGGACTTCAGAGAGACAGAAAGAGGAAGATGAAGAGATAGAGACAGGAAAGGAGGAGGAAATAGAAGGATAAAGGAGGAAGAAAAGAGCAAAGAGGGTTTTTGAAGTCTGCAGCACTTTGAGGGTTAATTACAGTCTTCAACTCCAACTCTATTTATAAAAAAATGTTGATGGAGGAATGTTAGAGTTGATTTATTTACTAAAATAATTAAATAACAAATAGATAAAGCATGTTGGCCTAGACCTAAATTTGGCAAATAAGCAAATAATTTATTTGAAGAATTGTATTTTTGTTCTATAAGTTTTTTTTTTTTTTTTAAATAAATCATATAAGCCTTATAATAGCTTATAAAGCTATTATAAGGTGATTTTATGGCTCTGTGATGCCTAAATGTTATTTTAGGAGATAATAAGACAAATCATTATAATTCTCTGCATAACAGCACAAAAAAAAAAAAAAAAAAAAAAAAAAANAAAAAAAAAAAAAAAAAAAGAAAAGAAAAAACATTACTTCATGCCAACTTGCTTTGCCATGAAAATGGTCGGTGGTCCATGTTCTGCTCTGTGACCTCAGTCTGAAATTATTCATATCAACCTTTAAAAGTCTCTCTTTTTTTTTTTTAAATCTCCATGGTGCACGCGTTGTTGTTGTTTCTCAGCAGGTTCCCGCTCAGGCTGATTAGCAGCCAGACTGCCAAGTCCCGCCTGATGCCAAAATACTTTGAATGTATTTTGTTCTCAGTGTGAATGTCTGTTATCATATGTAGCCTTGTTCATACCATTATATGAAGCCTGATTAATGCAACAAAAAAAAAAGAAAGTTTGTAGTTTCCTCCTAAACTCCTTGAATCATATCAATCATTGATCATTTTGCACGCGCACGTCTTTCACTAATCAATTTTACGTACCTGCTGCCACAAAATATCACTGGAATATAATGAGCCAGTTAAAATTTGGATTAAAGGACCATACTGTCCATTTTGCATGTTTGAGCCTAATATACTGTATTAAATTTTCATACATGTTACGTTATTGACAATCATTTCCCAAAGGATAAAACTGTATTTCAGTTTTCCTGATATTTTGCTAAATCTCTGAATCTTTCAAAATCAAATATTCAAGTGATACACCCACCTTAAAAATCCATGTTTCTCCTGCTAATAGTTACACAGCCTTATGAAGTCACGGTCCTTTAAATTTTTCCATAAACACAGGTCTTCTTTTGGGACTATATTCCCCGGTGGAGGCATACATTCACTCCACGCTTTTTATTGAGCTTAAACACTAAAATTACATAACTTCTAAAAAAACCTGAATACACGTCTTGTTGGTGATGATGGATTACCTATCCCAAGAACGTTTACAGTATCAACAAGTTGATTTTAATAGCAGAATGAACTGAAACCAATGGAGGTCTGGAAGGTAGGAAAAACATTTTTAATTCACCGTTCCAGTAGTATGCTTTGGGAAATGATTGTCAGTAACGTTATGTGTATGAAAATTGAATATATTAGGCTCAAAAACATACAAAATGGGTGGTATGGTCCTTTAGCTTAATTTGTCAAAAAAAAAAGAAAAAAAAAGGATCAGTAATATTGCGTAAAGTCTAAGCTTTCTGAGAAGCTATAGCATCAGAAAGATATTTTGCTATTTTTGCTCACGTTACCAATCTTGGTTTGAAATGGAATCTGTAACAATCATTAAAATCCGGAGAATGTCAGCGTTCTGACAACATATAGAATTGCCTTGTTTCTCTCTTAAGGAAATGACTGATTTACAGTTATACTAACAAACATTCAGAACACATGATATTTCATTGCATATACATGTGAATATAGCATTATTCTCTCTCTGTTGTGGTTCACGCCATTATTGTTGAAACAGAATTAGAAAAGTCTGGCTGTTCCCAGAGAGATTTAGATCTGCTTATTATTATTATTATTATTATTATTATTATTATTATTATTATTATTGTTGTTGTTATTTAGCCCAGTTTTTATCATAGTTGGTTTTTAAAGGCTTTGAATAAATGACTTTAACTTTATGATGAAAGGTCAAAAATGTACATGAAAACTTAAAAAACAGCGATAAAAATTGAGTTAAATTTACATTACAAAATATAAGTATTTTCATAATTTTTTTTTTTTTTAAATGCNAAAAAAAAAAAAAAAATATTGGACAGCTGTGACTTTAAATGGGAAAAGCTAAAAGTGCAGGATCTCCTGGAAAAAGTGACATTTTATTTTTTATAAAATATAAGCGGTTGATTCCAGGAACTAATTACAGATTATTCTTCTGCTTATTTCTAAACGTCTTTGCTGTGTTTGCATGTTTCACAGCATATGGCCTGTTTGCTCAGAGGTTTCTGTGCTGTTTGTAGAATGGAACCGATGCCTTCTGCTCGTGGGGATTTCAACCCTCAGCACAGTCTTACAGGAAAGCGTGGCATCATGGGTAATTTCCCATTTCATCTCTTAAGCAAGAGACAAGTTAATTTTCAAACACAAAGGCAATTAAAAGTGGTTTACTTGGGGCATAAAATGCCTTAAAAACAGAGTCAAAAGAAATATAAAATTAATTCAAGTAGAATAAATCAAAATGGAAGTACACACACACACACACAAAAATATTACAGACAAAAGAATACCACTTATAATGAAGTTTCAGTGGAGTCAGGAGAAATATAAAGCCAAATTTAATAAAAATCAGCGTGAAAAGCTTTCAAATCTTGAATTAAAAAGATTATAGTCAGAACAAAACTCTGATCTTGTGGAAGTTTTTCAGATATGCACAGAAATTAATAACTGCTTAATTATGCTCATTTTAATCATAGCAACTGCAAGTTAAAAAGGATTCTGTAAAGCACTTTGTAACTTGGAGGTGCAGCAGAAATAAAGTTTATTTTAAGCAGATGTCCTGAGAGGTCTGAGGGGTTTGTAAAGTGAAGGAAATCAAAGAAGAATTTTGGCCTTAAACTTTTAAACACAAACCTGAACACAAAAGAGAAATGAATTCATCATGTGCAGGTCTGAGTTACATCATGGATCACGGTTCATCTCCTCTGAAAATCCCATATGAAGCACGAAACAAAATAAAAACAAGGTAATGGTGATCATGTCGTCCAGCGTGAATGATGTAATCCTCCTCTGGGCCAATCAGAAACAAACACATCAGGTTGTTTTTGACCTGCAGTCATAGTTCGAACTTAGAATACATCAAAATGTATTGTACGACAAACATATGGCAGATGTTTCTCCTCTTGCACCTTCTGCTTTAGTGCTTCATCAAAATCACAATCTGCCTCCAACGAAACCACGAGGAACAAGACGTAAACCTCAGCATGTGCCGCCATCAATAAAAACACAGCTGATGTCAAGAGCCTTTCACTTTTCAACCATCAAATCATACTTCATTTATCTGTTCTGTGTAACTTAGGCTAACATTAATAATTTTTTATAAATCACCTGCAGCACGTTGATGGAATATTCCTCACTAAAAGGAACCAGGACTCATTTTAGTTCCAGAATGATGATTCCTGAAGCGTTTCAAGACTTTTGAAGCTGATGGAAATCCAAAACAAGACCTTCTGTCTGTTTATGAAATTGAGGAGAGAGAGACTTCAGAGTCATCCTCTTGAAATGAGAAAAAGTAATTTAAAAGATCATGGCTCTGTTTGTCAGAATTGGAATCACTTGTGGTGTAATGCAGCTCTAATTTCCATAATCTTCACCATATGTGAAGTGTAGCAGAAGTCACTGGAGGAAGTACGGAGTTTCTACTCTGGATGGCTCCAGGTAACGTAATCCCTCATTTAGTTCAAAGGTTTGTTCCCAAAGTGTGTTTTGGGGTGTCATCAGGAAAACCTGTGCTGTTATCGGATTAAATGAATAGGTGGAATGAGAGCTGTTCTATATAGCTAATGCTGCAATGCTCAGTTTGGCCACTAGAGGGCAGAAAGAAAAAAACACAGCCCTCATGGCAAATCATATCTCTGTCACCTTGTTTGGCTGAAAATATTATTAAAGTAAATTTCTTCATCAGCCTTTTGTTGTCTTTGTGCTGTAAGAACAGAATTCTTACAGACTACATTTCCAGATCCATTTTCACGCGTTTGTGTGCAAACTTCTTTCTTGCGCTCAGTAAACTTTCCATGAATATATATTTACAGTATGCTTGTGGTGCTGATCTTATTTGATTGTTACTGTAAATGACCATACCGTCCATTTGTCCATTTTGCTTGTTTGAGCCTAATATATTCAGTTTTCATACACGTAACGTTACTGACAATCATTTCTCAAAGCATACTACTGGAACGGTGAATTAAAAATGTTTTTCCTACCTTCCAGACCTCCATTGGTTTCAGTTCATTCTGCTATTAAAATCAACTTGTTGATACTGTAAACGTTCTTGGGATAGGTAATCCATCATCACCAACAAGACGTGTATTCAGGGTTTTGTAGAAGTTATGTAATTTTAACGTTTAAGCGCAATAAAAAGTGTGGAGTGAATGTATGCCTCCACCAGGGAATATAGTCCCAAAAGAAGACCTGTGTTTATGGAAAAATTTAAAGGACCGTGACTTCATAAGGCTGTGTAACTATTAGCAGGAGAAACATGGATTTTTAAGGTGGGTGTATCACTTGAATATTTGATTTTGAAAGATTAAGAGATTTTGCAAAATATCAGGAAAGCTGAAATACAGTTTTATCCTTTGGGAAATGATTGTCAGTAACGTAACATGTATGAAAATTGAGGCTCAAACATGCAAAATAGGTGGTTAGTGTTCTTTAAATGCTAATAATTTGATTTACAACAATACAAAAATGAATTTCTGTCCTTAAGTCACATTTAACAAGATTTGTTTTCAGTCCTGTTTGTTTGAGACATTTCCATAGAAGTTGGTTTGAGATTTCAGAAAAGAGAATAAGTTATTAGATTTCTGGTTTGGATCCAAGAAGCTCTCAAACTATTTACTACATTTTAAGACAGAAAAATTTTATCACAAACTACTGCACCTTCATTTTAAAGTCCAATTGCATTTGACTTTTTACATCCAGCAGTGAGGTTATGTTTTTGGCCCTGCTGGCTTCTTAACAGGATATCAGCAAGATTTAGTGGAAAGTTCGGCCAGGGCCAAGGAACAAGTAAGTAGGTTTTGGTGCGGATCCAGGAATAATTTAAAGGATTTCTTAACACTGACAGAGCATTTTTGAAGTTTTTTGTTATTTTCTCACAAACTGCTCCACTGACTTTACTGACAAAAATCTGGCATACATGTCTAATAATCATATATCTATTTGTTTTTTTCATGCAGATAAAAAAATATATACAGAACAGAGCATTTTTGTGTAGCATTGGTGCAGATGTGAGCTGTCTAAGTGCTTTCTAGTTAACATTAAAATGGTAAATAACAGCACTTACGGTGTTACTGGCCCTTTAATTTGTCCCACTAAATCTGCAATGGTGAAATGAAGGCGCAAAAAGGCAAACTGGCATTAATATTGCATCACTTTCAGGAGCATTCGCCCTGTTGTTTCATGATCACGACCCACATTCCATCCTAAACAGTCTCATCCCATGAATAAACAACGTTCTAATTAGACAAGACACATATACTGCATGTTGTCCTGAGCTTCAAATTGTGTTTCCAGGAAAGCCCTAATCACTGCTGCAACTGTACGCAACAGTCATCTCTCACAATTATGGCAGCTATTTCATCTTCCAGAGAGAGTTTATTGCTCACGCTGGATGGAAGAAGGAAGCAATAGTCTTTTGGTTTTAATGGAGAGAGGCTGAAAATCACCTAAACAAAAGAGGGCGAGATGCTCCTCCAAAATGAGGCGGAGGGCTGCTGCACGCCGTTCCACTTTACAGCAGATATTAAAGGCTTTTATCCTGCAGCCCCGCAACCTGGAAGCCAGCGTGCTACATACAGAACGACCAAAAGATGTAGATTGAAATCAATTTGAGCGGTGACTTTGGAAGTGTGTTTCAGTGTTTTTTGAGTTTTGCAGATGGAAACCTTGGCCCACCACACAAACTCGATGTTTGTGTGTTCATTTCAAGGTCTTGATTTGTCTTAGAAGGTAAGGTTTTCAGCCTGTTTTTTTTTTTTTTTTTTTTNTTTTTTTTTTTTTTTTTTAGCTGAAGCCGACTAGAAAATGTTTGAAAAGTGGGATAGTGGATGATCTCACTCTGATTATCAGCATTCAGAATTACCATATATACTTGATCTTGACTATAAGCCGACCCGCTGATGTTGTTCCAACAATTTATTTGTTTAGCAAATTACCTGTTTTTCTGGGTATTGTCATAGTATTCCTCTGATTTTCTGAAAATAATCCACGTACCGGTAAACATGATATTTATTTCAGCAGCTGATTACCGTAACTGACAGATCACGGCTTACTGGCCGCCGCAAAATGTGCTGAATAAGATGTTTAGTCAATAAATACATGATTCTAAGGTATTTCAGCTTTCCGCTTTGTGAAATTTAGTAATAAAAACTTGGCTTATACTCAAGGTATATACGATGCTTCCTGTCCAAGTCGCATGATGATAGTCATCACTTGTTCAAATTTCTATAATCTTGCATGGGCTGAACTCACTGAAGGAACCACATTAAGCTGTTAGCTTAGCTAATAATAATTTAGTCCTGAACTTTAACTTCTCTCGTATGGTATTCAGTCTGTTTTTTTTTAGTATGAGCTGAGTAGAAATGGTCTGAAAAGTGAACTGATGGTTAAAACATGAGCTAAAGGTTCTTTATTGTCATATGCACACAGATGAAATTGAGCTTCTGCATCTAACCCATCCCTGAGGAGCAGAAGGCAGCATCCAGAAACCAACTCCAGTCTTAAGCCAGCGCTTTGGTCAGGCTCTGACAGGAGAATTAAGCCTAACATACATGTTTTTGATGGTGGGGAAACCAGAGTACCCGGAGGAAACCCACTCAGGCACGGGGAGAACATACAAACTCCACACAGAAAGGCCCTGCCCCAGTCGGGAGGCGACAGTGCTAACCACCCACCGAGCCGCCCAGTGACCTTTTCTTCATGACCTCCGTTCCTCATTACAGATTAAATGTCTGTAACGAGGAAACAAGAATCAGACATCCATTCATTCCTCCATCCATCCATTTTTCCACTTCTTATCCAGGTTTCTGTCACTAAGGCAGCATGCTAAGCAAAGTAGCCCAGATGTTCCTTTCCCTAGCAACGTCCTGCAGCTTTTCCTGGGGGATCTCAAGACGTTCCCAGGCCAGATGGTATATATATAAAATCTTCCACTCATATTCTGTGTCTGCCCTGTGGTCACATCTCGTTGGACATGCCAGGAATATCTGCTCACAGAGGTGTCCAGTCATTTCAGAGTGAAGCAGCAGCAATTCTACTCTGAACTCATTCCTGATATCCGAACTTCTCGCCCTATTCCTCTGGGCGATCCCGATGCCCTGCGGAGGAAATTCATTTTTTTCCACCTTGTACCCACAATCTCATTCATTCGATCACTACCCAGAACCCGTGACCATAGGTAAGAGTTGGAATGCAGCTCGTCTTGCCAAATTGAGAGCTCTGAATTCAGGCTCGGTTTTCTCTTTATCACAACCATTCAATCCCGCGTCTGAATCACCAAAATGCTGCATCTGACCCTCATCAAAAAAACCTGAGATGCTTGAACTCCTTCACCTGGGGCAGCAGGACAACTGAAGGAGTTTAGGTATCTCTGAAGAAGAATCCGACCAGAGGAGTTTTTCTGAAGTCATGAAGTCCCGAATGTCTCGTTTTCTTCAAATAAGTGAAAAATTCTCCCGTAGTGAGATTATTTCAGCCTGTTTTCAATATGAATCAACTTGTTTTCTTGAAAAGGGTATCAGGAAAAAGAAAAACAAATCTGAGTAAGATATTGGTTCTAAAATTAAGAAAAGAACACTTGATTCTTGAACATTCTTCTTTCATTACTGTCAGGAGATTCAGTTGTGATTGAGTTCTTCACTCTCCGTCTGCAGTCAAACCATTAAAAATGGAGGAAGCATTATTTGCTGGTTAGAGGTTTGGCAAAAATGATCAGATTTTTATAATTAACAATCTGTTGTCCCGATTAAAAGTAAAAAAAAAAATTCTAGTTTCAAGCACATTTAGTTTAAATTTTCATGTCTTATTGTTTATGAAGCAAACGGGTGTAGATCAGATTCTTTATTATTGGTTTTGTTGTGGCTAAATTTTTTTTTATGCTAAATTCCAAAAAATCAGATTAAATATTTTTTTATTTTACACCTTCGGCAGATTTTTGTAGTGTTTTTAGTAGTTTAGTGATTTTTTTTTTTTTTTTTTTTTTTTTTNGGGGGGGGGGATCTGCAGCCACAGGGCCAGATGGAGACAAATGGATGATCTTTCAAGACAACAGCCCTCCAATTAACACACAGACACACTCACAAATCACACATACACCCATGTAAAGCGCGCTGCTATTGACAAACACTCACACCTTCGTGACGCACACACACTCTCACATACTCATGCACACAAAGCTACACACAGAAATAAATAACCTTGCACACATAAATAAAGCCCCCAATCCTCTATGAATTCCATTCCTACATTTGTGGTTTTCCTGCATTGGTGATTTATGTTCGGCAGCAGCGTTTATTGTCAGTGTGACGTCCATATAATGTAGTGAAGGTCACATGATAAATAAGAGTATAAGCATTTTCCTTTGACGCTGCTGTCCTGGATTTGCATCTTGTTGTCAGTGTTGACGGTTTTATTATTTATTTAACATGACACAATCTTTCCTGATCCTTAAAGCAGGCAAATTATGCTTTTTTTATTATTTTCTTTAGTTTTTATGGTGGAATATCATCAGTAGGGAGGATGTGGTGAATATTATCAAAATAAAGCTGAAAGATAGCTGAACTTTAGCGGTACACAGGTATACATGCATGACCAATGCATGTATACCTGTTTATGAGTGAATGAATGTTCATGAATGTTCATTTTCATTCCCAGCAGCAAAGAGAGAGATCATGCACAGTTTCTCTGTTTTTTCTCTCTTCATCTCTTTCTCTTTTTCTCTGTCTCCCCCTGAGTTTTTACTGCAATGCAATTGACTTTGCTGTGAAATTTTGCTAGATGTCTGCTGTTTCTGTGAGACACCTGCTGCAGGTAGAGAACCACATCGACTTCTACCTGCAGCTCAAACAACTCGTCCTCACTACATGTTGTTAAAGCACCAGGAAATAACTGTGATCTTACTGTAAAGGCAGAAATCTGTTTGTGGCACCAACATCTGTAGAACCCATCATGTATGAAGCTGAAATTCAGCAGGTTTATTGATCAGGACCCAAGGATGTGCAGCTTCACGTGTGAAGTTGTTTGGATGAGCGGTTCTCAAATTGAGCTGTGCTGGTAAAAAGTAGTCCATTTGGCAGGATACGCTTCAGATATGGCAGGATATGCTCTGATCCAGTGGCATGGTCTCAACCTGACCCCGTACAGAAAACAAAGCTAGCTGACGAGGACGTACAGAACTAAATTATGGCAGGCTGCGGCGCACACCATAAAGTGTGGCCTGTTCTAAACAGGCACGTTAGGAAACGGGCACTGCACTAGTGAAATTAAAGAGGCAAAATGAGTTTGGGAGCGCATACACTGCTAGTGTGTGATTTGTACGTAAGTCAGAACAGTTATGCAAGATGTATATCTAACGTATATATTTTATTTAGGTGTGTATCTAGCATATTATTTTACCTTTCTATGCATAAGAAACATTAAAGAATCACTTCTAGATATCCTAAAACATCGTAAAAATAATAATACAGTACAGTAATAATAATAATTATGCAGCGGCGCACCGCTGACGATGCGCAATGTCTTGATGTGCGTCGTAAAGTAGTGCGCTGTTCATTATTACAAATCGTTGTAATTTTTAAACCAATTTGTAAACCAGCAAAAAACAAAACCGAGAAATATGCGGTGATCAAGGAATTTCCTTTGTAAAGTTGGAGAAGTTTGACAGTATTCATCTATGTGAAGTCACTTTTCTAAAATATGGAGGCTTCTGCCGGCCAATCAGATTCAGTTTGTCACAGCGGTGGTCTCTCTGCACATCATATAGAAAATATTCATAACAACTGTCCAGTGACATTCATGTATCAAGATTCACCTGATGCTTCTCCTTTTATTACTGGACTGAAAGAAAAAATATGTGAACCCTGCATGTATATAGAAATGCAACAAGACGAACTCGTTTAAAGCTTGATACAGTGGTCGGATGGTGAAAACATGTTCATTTAACATTTCTATGTAATTTTAATCCTAGTTAATTTTATCCTATTTTATAGATAATTATAATGCCCACATTAACAGGGACACCAGGCTAATTTATTGTATTCCAGTTAGAAAACTTTGGCAGTGAATATTTTGCAGAAAGTACCATTTTAATTAACATTCTCTCTAATAAGTGGAGGGAAAACTTCTTCCAGGTGGCAGAATGTTTTGCCAAAAAACACATCACAGTGATGCAAAACAGCCAAATAAATGCATATAAAATGAATACAAATTAATTTGTGCAATTAAAGGGCCAAGAGAACATTAAGGTGTTCAAGGTGTGTGTGTGTTTGTCAGTTTATCTCCTTTCTGTGAATCCTTAAAGGACTGTCCCTGTGGTTTTGGATGTCTGAGCCTAATAAATAAAACCACCACTTTCCAAAGCATACTAATTCATTTCCTTATTGTTTTTCCTACCTTCCAGGCAGCCATTGGTTTCAGTTCATTCCAATGGGCTTTAAAAATCAACCTATAGAGACTTGAAACGAGTTTGAGATCAGAAATACATCACAGCAGACCACATGTTGCTTAATTTTACCGATCCAACACAGAGCTACACAGAAGAAAATGTACCCATTAAACTGGAAAAAGGCATGGAGTATATCAGACAAATATTGCATTAGTAATAAAATGAAAGAGGTGTCATTTAAAATTTTACATAGAATATATCCTGTGAAGCACATTTTGGAAAGGTTTAAACTGAATATTAATTATTCTTGTGATTTCTGTGGTTTAAACAAAGAGACAATTTTTCATTTATTTTTCCAAAATATTCTGAATTGATACGCAAAATTTTCTGTCTAGAAAAACAGGTCAAACAGTCATGCTTTATGGTAGTGATATTTTTATTTATTTTGAAAATAACTCAGTGGACAAAAATATTAGCTTTTTNTATGGTAGTGATATTTTTATTTATTTTGAAAATAACTCAGTGGACAAAAATATTAGCTTTTTAATCTAACTATTTATAATTTTTGGTAAATTCCATATACATAAAATGACATAGACCAACAAAAAATCAAATTTTACCTTATTTCTAATTGATATCAACCTATACTACAATTCTCTAGTCAAAATGGAAAAAATAAAAAAGCAACAAAGACCCAAACAATATTTGAAACCTATAAAATTATCAGCTAATGTTACNTTTTTTTTTTTTTTTATTTACTAAATATAAAACAGTCACAATCCCCATGTATACTTTTTTAATTTGACTTTTTTTTATGTCATAACTGTATCCCCTGGCTTTGTTTCCTGTTTTCGTTCTGTAAACCTGTTTATTAGTTTGCTGTTTGAATTTAACTTTTTCAATAAAGTCTCAGGAAAAAAAAAGAGAGAATGTACCCCTCTGCCAGGGAATATAGTCCCTGGAGAAAGCTGCTTTTACCAAGAAATTAAAATTGCCGTGCCTTCTACACTCATGCATACGTGTTAGCAAGTGAAACTGAATTTTAATTTGAAGGTGGGTGTATCACCTGAACATTTTATTTTGAAAGATTAGAAAATTTGGCAAAAATACAGTAAAAACTCAACTATTATGCTTTGGAAAATGGTTTGCAGTAACATAACAAGTGGTCAGATAGTATTTATTAGGTTCAAATATGCAGAACCGCTGGTATGGTCCTTTAGGGACATACAGAAGGACGGTAGACCAACAAACACACATGTACACACACACACACACACCTTAATGTTCCACCATATGGAGTCCTCACATCCTGTCTTGCTCCTCCGTGTTTCAGACGCCGCTGACAAATGGCCGACACGTGTGCGGATTCTGCCGTGTCCGTATGGATTTGTCAGGAAAAGGAACCTACGGCGTGACCAGGAATAACGATTTTGGATCCTGGCTTGAAGTGCAGGATCTGGACAGGTTAGTGCTGCTTGTAGTTACACGGCCTGTCTTTAACCCCCCACCCCACCCTGACACATCCTCATCTTCCTCCTCCTCCTCTTCTTCCTCCTCCTCCTCCTCCTCCCGTGTTTTCTCCCCGCAGGCAGCAGACGCCTTGTCGACTGATGTGCCCGAGCAAAGCGGCGTGACCAGGAAGAGGCTTAGCTACACTTAACTAGCGCTGCCCTTTGCCCGCACGTTTAATAAAGTGAGTTTTTTCCTGTGGAATCTGAACTCCGAGCCGAGTTCAGACCAACATGTCCCACAGATACACAAATACACGCTCGCTCACACACACACACACACACACACACGTGTACGCAGTAACACAAACAGACACACANCACACACACACACACACACACACGTGTACGCAGTAACACAAACAGACACACACGTGTTCTCAGGGTAGATAGACCAATCAGCCCGCGACTCTGTATCAGAGTCAGACACACATGCATGGGTTTAGTTAGGATTAGACACACACAAACACTTAAATATACACACACACACACACACAAACACACTGCAGATATCCTCTCTCTCTCTCTCTCTCTCTCTCTCTCTCCCCTCACACATGCACACACAGATACACACACACACAGAGGCATACTGTTTCTCATTATCATGCATAGTGGTAGTGTAGCATTGATTTCCACTCTGGCTTAAACTTAGCCCACACAAGATGTGTGTGTGTGTGTGTGTGGTCAGCTTGGCAGAGCTTCTCCAGGCTGAGTGAAGATTATGGCTCAGATTTTTCTCCTCTCTCTCTCTCTCTCTCTCTCTCTCTCTCTCTCTTTCCCTTTATTGCCCCCCCCTTCCCTCCTGTCTCTTTATTGCTGTTCAGTCCATCACTCTGTCTTTCCTCACGAGAAAAAAAAGAAAAGTGCCACTGAGGAATTTGTAAGAGGAAAAGGAAGAAAGAGAGAGAAAGAAGTAGAAATAAAGACACAGAAATGACGAAGAGATAGAGATAGAGATGAAGACAGAGAGGCGCATGTAGAGAGGAAAATAGATGGGAGGACGGATAGAGGGAGACAGGAAGATGAAAGAGAGAGAGGATGGAGTGGACAGTGTGAAAAGATGCAGGTGGGTGAGTAACGATCAAATGGGCGGATGGGAAGACGGAGAGATGAAGGAGATTTTGGCTGAGATCAGTTTGAGGAAAGTATTTTGCAAATGGTGAAGCAGCGAAAAAAGCAGAGTAAAGAATCAATTAAAAAGAAAAATGTGGCAGAGTTCGGCTTCCGTCCGGCAGCTGTAAGATCTTTCCTTTTGGTTTTTCAGAGGATTTAGATTTTTCCATGTTCAAGTCAAATAATCTCAACACAGACGACTTCAAGATAATTACTCTGGTTTTTGTTTTTTTTTGTTTTTGTTTGTTTTTAATAGAAACAGTCTGAAAAGCTGATTGGACGGCTGACATGTTAATATCTCAAACATTAGCAAACAAAATAGCTTTGAAAGTTGTCACGGTCCAAAACATCGGAGCTGAAGCCCAAAGTAGAACGAAAGAATGAATAAATGAATGAATGAATTAACTTTCTTATCGTTTCATGCATATGGAGATGTTCTGTATGAGCTTAAAACACACCATTATTTCTCATAAACCAGCAAAACAAAAAAAAACTAAACTAAACTTCACTAAACAAAATTAACTTTTTTAAAATATTTATTTGACCTTTATTTTACCAGGTAGATCTCATTTAGATTAAAAATCTCTATTTCAAGACAGACTTGACCAAATAAATAAGGATTTCTTATACACTGTGAAGTGAAATCCACGTCAGTTACATCAAACAAGATCTCAGACATTAAAGAAACCATCCATCTTTGCCTTCTTTTCCAGGCTGTGCAGACAAAATTACCCAAAACTTAAAAACCTTAAAATTAAACAGCCGTTCTAATTTTCCATCATCACTCCACCAAAAAAATTCTGGAGTTTGGTCAAATATTTCATTAAATATTGATGCTCTTACAGTAGATCATCATATAAGAAAAGTATAACAGAAAACTCTAATCTTCTCCTAAACTCACAAAACTCAGACAATCTGTTTTCCTCCTGGATGATTTTAAATTTACCGACTTCAACATTCAGAGGAAGAAAACATGTTCGCATCTGATCTTTGGCTTCTTGATAGACGTGATATGACACAAACTTCAGGCCATATTTTTGCTTAATGTAGATTAGGGCTGTCACAATCTCAGATTTTCACTACATGATTATCGTGGGCAAAATAATTCACGATAACAACATTATCGCAATATCTATAGAAAATTTGGGAAAAAAAATAATGCTATCAGTCAAATTCATCTTTAACTTTGTTTATTGTGCATTTTGTCTCTTTTTTGGCAAATGAATTAGACTCCAAATAGGAGTGTAGGGAGGTGGAGAGAGTCTGTAAGCAGAACTGTACAAAATCTATGAAAACAGCAATTCCACCTTAACAGATCGTGTAAAGGAACCAGATGACCTGATAAACAAAAGATCCACAAATCTAACAAATAACCAGGAGAGAGAAAATCCTGTCAAATCCAACACCATGATAATTTAGCTTTAGCAACACAGCTAACACCTTCACGGAACATTTCCTGTTTCAGGGCTAGCAAGCTAACTGCTACTTCCTGTCTCTACCGTGGTGAAATCTGCAGGATGATGGAGATGAAGGTGATGAACAGGTTGGTGGTACCGCCCCCTTTAGCGGTTCCTGTCGATTGGCGTGTCCTGCAGTCTGGGCCGTCTACCAACTTCCTGTCTTTGTAACTGAATCCAAAAAAACTCCACAGTGGCAGCTAACTTTTTTCAGGTTAGGGTAGAGCGTCTCGCTTCGTCTGTCAGCTCCTCCATCATGACTTTGCATAGCAGTAGTAGCCACACAATGTGGTAGTAGCTAGCTAGCTAACTAGTTACTGCGTCATGGTGTAATGTTGTAATGGTGTAATGGGAGCCAAGGCGAGAACTGAAAGAAATGGAAATGATTAAGAGGCGCTGGATTATTTACACAATATTATCATGTGTATTATTGATTACAATATCAATATTTCATTTTTTTTAAAATACAGACAGTCCCCGGGTTACAAATGAGTTCCATTCCCATGGCTGTTCATAAGTCAGATTTGTACGTAAGTTGGAACAGTTACATAAGGTACGTATCTAGCATATATATTTTAGCTTTCTATGCATAAGAAACCGGATTTATGCTTTGGAGGCGTGGTTACGAAGGTTAGAAAAAAGAAAAAAAGTCAAAACACGAATGAGTGTCTCGCTCTCATTTGTCATCTCCTCCCACATGATTTTGCGCGGCAGTAGTAGCTACGCGCTGTGGTAGTAGCTAGCTAGTTACTGTGTCACAGTATATACACATCAATACCAATGTCAATACCAATCTAATTTAGATATACATTCGCAATTTTGGTTTTAATATGTCTCTAGACCATTTTTCTTCAAATACAAAAAGAAGCTTACTTCTGATTGTATTAATTTTACACTATAAAATTGTGGCTCATTGGTTAGCATTGTCGCCTCGCAGCAAGAAGGTCCTGGGTTTGACTGGGTGGGGGCAGGGCCTTTCTGAGCATGTTCTCCATGTTCTCCCTGCATGGGTTTCCCCCCACCACCAAAAACATGTATAATTCAATAAATTAGGCATGTAATAAAACATGCTTACTTCTCCTGTCCGTGCCGTTGGCCAAGGTGCTGGCTTAGATGGAGTTGGTCTCCGGGCGCCGTACAATGGCCGCCCACTGCTCCTCAGGGACGGATTAAAAGCAGAGGCTGAATTTCATTTGTACTTATGTGCATGTGACAATAAAAGGATTTACCATAAATAATTTCTATAGACAAACTGTAAACCAGCTTCTTCAAAAACAGCATAAACCATAATTAGATCTGTGGAAAAGCTACCTGATTGTTTCCAGCAGGGGGATTTTTTTTTTTTTTTTTTTTTNTTTTTTTTTTTTTTTTTTTGTTTGTATGTGCAGAGAGGTTGTTTAGCCGAGCTCTCTCAAGTGTTATGGCTGTATTATGGGATGTCTTAACCGCTGGCGTTGCTCCATTCTAATTAACTACCTCACAGCATATATATCTGGCTCCTCAGACGTTGACTTAATGGTTTGCAGCAAAGCATGAGCAATCCAATACTGCAATTAGCAAGCTTTACTAACTTCCCAGCAGCAGATACCTGCAACATCATTACTTAAAGCTTAAATCCAAAATGGCAAAAACCCACTTTGCTGTATCACAGTTGTTTCAGAATTAAAAAAAAAAAAAAAAAAAAAAAAAAAAAAAAAAAAAAAAAAANTCAATATACTGTTTGTTTTACAATTTATTGCACAGGAAATGACAAAAATACATCAAATAAATGTAATTTATTAGTTTTCTAGAAGAATTAGTCACATCAAAGCACTTTGAAGTCATTTCAGGCTCAGACTTTGGTTTGGTCAAAGTAACCCCCTCTGGCCAATCAGAATTCTCTAAACCTTTTGCTTCTGGATGTAATTTTGGCATCATTTTGATGAATGTTTTGGATTGTTTGCTGTTGAAGAATGAAATTTTGACCAATAATTCATAAACCGGATGGAATGGCGTGTCTTTGAAGGATGGAATGGTAATTCTCTTTTTTCATCATACCTTTAACTTGGACCAAGTTAATGCTCATGCTGTTGCTCTGCAGCCACGCCCCCATGGGGCGTGGCTGCAGAGCAACAGCATGAGCAGACTGTGTAGCACGTTAATCCAAAACGATGTGGGAGAAGGCAGACAGCAAGAATAGAATGTTAAAACACACCAGCAGGAAGTTGGAACACAACAGGAAGCTGCACTAATAAAAAAAAAATCACTTCTGTAGCCAGAGTGGCAATATAATGTGAGAATTGTTGACCAATTCTTCTTCAAAACTAATTATTTACATTTATTTTATATATTTTTGTCACTTCCTGTGCAATAAATTGTAAAACAAACAATGTATTGATGATTTTTTTTTAAATCTGGGGGACTTCTGGCCTGTAGTGTAGATGAAGCAGCAAATCCATATGAAGGTTAAGGAGGAAGGTTAAATCAGAGTTTAATCGGCTTTAATCGGCAAGGCTTGATTGATAAGTTCTGAGCCTTACTCCACAAATGTCTGCCAATGATATTTTATCCAAAAAAAAAAAACNAAAAAAAAAAAAAAACTCTCCACTGAAATACTATTTACAGTGCTAATGCTAACACCTGTATACTTCTACTTATAGAATGCTGAATTCAGGATGTTACTCATTTTGCATTTTTCTACTCTAGGGTTTGACTTTTTCTCCCACTGCTGAGTTTATCAAGTGATGCAGCTTTAAGACGTTGTTTGTCAGAGTATTTTCACAAAAGTTGATCTCTACTTTGCTCATATTCAGACTCTGCGTGCAGCTTCACACCAGCAAATTATATATTCTGAGTATAATGGAGTTGAACTGACAAATGTAAAGTACAACCTTTCTCCGCCCGCCATCCATCTGTCTTGTCTCTCGTCTGCGGCTGCCATAACTAATTTTTTTCCCTCTCACCTAAGCCGTGAACATCTCTTTATTCTCTTGCCCTCTATCACTCATTTTTTCCACTTCCTCTGACTTCTTCTGTCTTCTCATTTTCCCCCATCTCTCTCTCTCTCCCTCCCTCCCTCCCTCTCCTCATCATCCATCTCCTGCCTCCCCACTTCTCTCTCTCTCTCCCTTTCTTCTCCTGTTTCTCCAGCATCTTCATATCTATCTATCTCTCTTCTCTCTTTCTCTGTCAGGGTTAGAGGAGGCAGAGTATCATTTAGAGAAGATAGCTTTCCAAGACATGCCGATACACACACACACACACACACACACACACACACATCAGATTGTCTGCCAGTGCGTCATGGTATTTGGTGGGCAGCTGCTAAACTAGATGTCATAAGGTGCAACTAGTGCTCTGTTTGTGGGGCAGAGAGAGAAACAGGAGAAACGAGAAAGAGAGAGAGTGATGGAAAGAGAGAAGAATGGGGTAGAGAGAGAGAGAGAGAGTGGGGGGGAGATGGAGAACAGTGGATAGAGAGACAAGGCAGGGGAGATGGAACAGGAACGAAACACAGGAAAAAGCGAGGTGGGGGGAAAAGCAATCCTGTTGGCGCTGATAGATTTCTTGGGAGAACAATGTTATCTCTGTCTGCCTCTCCACACACACACACACTGTGAAACACACACGAACACACACCTTGTAATAGAAAGAGCTACAAATCTTTGTGGAGGAGTACATGTATCCTCAGCCTTTATTTTACTACAGGCAGTGGCCGGTATACTTCCAAACAAGTCAAACCACCCGAAATAGAAACCCGGTCAAACTCCTCGCCGCANTGGCCGGTATACTTCCAAACAAGTCAAACCACCCGAAATAGAAACCCGGTCAAACTCCTCGCCGCATTCAAATGTGTGTATACTCTCTGTGGTTTCTTATTGCTCGTTTATTTACACTCCACGCTGCATGGGGGCGTGTGGCGATTAGAGAGGAAACTGGAAACCGAGGGAAGCCGGAAATAGCAGAGTCAGATAAAAAACAGAGATTTGACGTTCAGGCTGCAGTGAGACGGAAACACGACTCGGGTACAAGGACTTGGGACGCTTTCCACGCGTGTCCCAAATCCATGCAACAGTGATAAACCTGTTAACAAAAAAATCAATGTCGCATGTCTGAAATGCACTTTATATTTAAATAGGGAAATGTGAGGATTATGTGTAAAAAGTCTTGCGTGATAGTTTGGTTGCATGTCATAATGCAGCAAATGAAGGCGAGGAGGATGAAGATGCAGCGATGGAATGTTTCTGAGCTTTCTGTGAATTATTGCAGTGATCTTAAACTGTGTTTAGGCTGATAAAGACCTTATCTGTGTTGTATTCAAGAAATTTAATTCATTATATTCAGAGTGGAGCAGTTAGCTTTGCAGCAGAAGTTGAACCCCAGACGACCTTTTTCATGTTTGACCAGAGTTCAGCTGCAGCTTTCAGATTCATCAAACATCCAAAACTCATCAGAAAAAAAAACAAAAAAAAAAACAACTTTCTAAGTGTGAAAACACCCGGAGAGATTCTGATAAGATGAGCTGTGCAGGAGATAAATAATCAGGACCACCGACAAGGGGGGGTAACCGGGTCAGATGTCCCAAGCCCTGGACCAAGGGGGGCCCAAGAGAGCCCTCTTGCTGTCAAATAATGCTGCGTTCACAGACCTTGGAACTCAGATTTTTCCAACTTCTTACTTGTAAAAATGCGTTGGAACGGCACTTGAAGTTGGAGCTCCGGCTGGGAAGCTCAGACAAAATGATCTACCCCAACTTACCGAGTATGATGTCATCAACATGGCGGCGCCGTGGAAGCGACCTTTGTGAATGAAAATGATCAGCTAAAAGGCGAATAAAATTTTTTTTTTTTTTTGCGTCAAATTGAAAGAAAAAGGTCAGAATATATCACCAAGTTAACTATTTTGTATAATAACTGTTTGCTATTGATACATCAGTGTAAATAATTTCAGAATATTACTTCTCTGCATAAAATTTAATACTGTGATTAATATCATTGTAAAACAACACAACCAGACAGTCCTGTAGTCTAACTTTACTTAGTTAGCATTTATTACGAAGTTTAATTAATTTTACAGTATTTATTGGTGTTCAGCTGCTTTTTTGATTACGTTTGGCTGGAACGGTTTGAGGTTGGAAGTTGGAACTTCAAACTGGGAAAAATTCGGCTTTTGAGGTCTGTGAACGCAGCATAATTATAGGATATTTTGCCAAATATGGTCATTTGTGAAAATTTTATTTAGCATATGGGAGTCAAGACCTATAAGTTGCATTTCCATATTTTTCTTGACAGAGAGTGATCTTAAATAATTAAATGTTTCCTGTCAAAAGGAAAATGGTTTGGTTCGCTGTGCATGGCAAAGTCGAACGTTTGCAGCCTGTAAACTCTCAAAATGAGCATCAGCAAAAGTCAGGTCTCAGAAAAGAAGAGAAAACAAGAGCAGAGGTTTTGGGACTTCATGTTTGTTATTTGGAAAAGACGCTGCAGAGGAAGATGCAGCTTCAACATGAAACGCTCATAACGGGTGGAGGTAAAATATGGAATAAACTTGTCATCTTATATCCTTTCAAAGGTAAAAAGGTCCTGAAAAAGATCCCATGATTTTTCTTTTTTTCTTTTTTTTTAAACCAGGCTTTTATTCCAGCCAGGTCATTATTTCTAGTTTTAATATATATGTAACCGCCATGCTTCTCACCAAAGTTTCCCTCTGCTGTATTATAGTTAATTAGTTTCTTTAGTTTTCTCTTAAAACCCTGCTGAAGTTGAATAAAAAGCGCTCGTTGTGTTATTGTGGTTGCCTAGCAACCAGCACTATACAGCCTAGCGATGATTTTCAACTTAGATCTGAGTGTTTTTAGCTTTTTCTTTGCACTTTAAAGCCAAATAGCCATGTTAAACATTTGTTGGAATCTGCTATTGCACAGTTATCCAATTTGGATGGGCGGGGGTCGATCTTGTCCCTTGTTTGACCTGTCGTTGATTCAGACTTTATCACTTCCTGCCAGCCCGGCATGCGTTTGTAGCCATTTGAGCATTCTTGTGTGGAGAGAGATATTTTGTAAAACAATGCTTGTGTGGACATTTTCTTTTTTGTTTTAAACGGTGGGGGAAAATATCCGTTTAAAAACATATCCATATTAGTGTGGACTTGGCCTTATGCTGCGTTCACAGACCTCAGAAATCGAATTTTTCCCAGTTGGAAGCTCCAACTTCCAACCTCAAACCATTCCAGCCAAATGTAATCAAAAAAGCAGCTGAACACCAATAAATACTGTAAAATTAATTAAACTTCGTAATAAATGCTAACTAAGTAAAGTTAGACTACAGGATTGTCTGGTTGTGTTGTTTGACAATGATATTAATCACAGTATTAAACTTTGTGCAGAGAAGTAATATTCAGAGTAGAAATTATTTACACTGATGTATCAATGGCAAACAGTTATTATATAAAATAGATAGTTACCATGGCGANGAAATTATTTACACTGATGTATCAATGGCAAACAGTTATTATATAAAATAGATAGTTACCATGGCGATATATTCTGATCTTTTTCCTTTCAATTTCACTCAAGAAAAAATACTTTATTCGCCTTTTAGCTGAACATTTCCATTCACAAAGCTCGCTTCCACGGCACCGCCATGTTTAGTGACGACATACTTGGTAAGGTAGATCATTTTGTCCGAGTTTTCCAGCCGGAGCTCTGACTTCAAGTGCCATTCTAACTCATTTTTACAAATAAGAAGTTGGAAAAATCTGAGTTCCGAGGTCTGTGAACGCAGCATTAGACTTCCTGTTTAGCCTTGAAGACTTGTGGTGATAGCAGCTGGAGTGTGTGTGTGTGTGTGTGTGTGTGAGAGAAGAGGATTCCTCATATGAAGGCTTTGCATGGTGGAGTTTGTATCAGTGAGTCAGACTCTGAATGATTTGGCTGAAATCCCTCCTGACTTTACATCCCACCCAGTTTAATTCAGAAATAGTCACATGACAGCAGCTAAAGATGCTGCCGCTGCTGTTCTCTGTCTTAATATTGATGTGTGTAGCTGCGTTTGTTTTCTGTCTGTTTGTCCTGCGATCGACCCAAGAAACGCTGCAAAGGAGAATCAAAAAAAGTTCCCAGAATAGCAACAGGAACGAACACGCTGCCACATGCAAATGAGCCTAAATCTTGTTTGATTTAGATTTTGTCTTTTTTTACACTTGAGGCTTCACGGCGGTGCATTACGATTAAAACGTTTACACACAGCGGCGGCGAGAGACTGCAGCGGACGAGCGACGGAAGCAGCTGAAGGAATTGACAGATCATCTGATTGGCTGAGTTCACCGTGAAAGTTAAAAACTAAAGCAGCGAAGCAGAAGGGAAAGAAATGGAGACACTTCTCCACAAAGCAACACAACCAATCATGTGACATTTTACACTGATCACAGACATTCACAAAGCGGCGGCTGGTGTGTGAAACATTCGACTCGTTCAGTCTGAGTGCGCTCAGAAGTGCAAAGCCAACAGGGTTTTATTTTTTTTACAAACATGCCCTTTTATGTGTGTGAACCTGTCAAAATTAGATTAGTTTTCTACAGCAAATATGGCCTTTACACATACTAACACATACACACATACTAATAAACACTTACACATAGACAGTTGGGCGCACACACACACACACGGACACACACTAAGCTTCAGTGTGAGGCCAATTCATTTTGCCACAAGTGGTCCCAGATTAGATCCGGTCGGAGTCCCATTACTCCTCACCTTGGCTGACCTTTGGATGCCCCCAACCTCCCCCACCCTGCACCCACTCCCACACAACAACATACACACACACACACACACACTTACACATGNCCCCACCCTGCACCCACTCCCACACAACAACATACACACACACACACACACACTTACACATGCACGTATGCACACAGACAGACAAATGCATTCTCCAAACTTAATAAACAAACACATACGCACAGACAGGTAGACTCATAGCGACAGGTCAGGTCATCAGGAACAAGCACAGACACACACACACACACACACACACGACGGTATTGATCGTGTGTAACGTTATCTAGATGGGATCATTTCTATTGATTTGGAAAGAGGGTCACTCTGATCAATGCTATCTGCTCGTCTGCTGTGTCATTAGAGCAGGAGGCTGAGTGCCAAAATATCTGCCATCGTTCTTTCTTCTCAGAAAAGGCCTCTAAGTAGTAAGGAGGGATTACGCCTTTAATCTCAGGTATCACTGATGCCCGACACCGCCAACGTGCTCCAGAGCAAGGGCATCTCCGTGTCATCTGTGTTTCTGTTATCCGTGATCCGAGGAGTCATACTGAAAGTTAGCCGACAAACGCAAAATGGCGATACAACACGTCTGATATACACAATATGTAGGTGTGTTTGTGTTTATGCATGTATACTACAGGCCAGAATCTGAGGCCACACCCAGATTTTTAAAAAAAATCATTAAAAATTCATATCTGATTTTGCAAAATATCAGGAAAAGCTGAAATACGGTTTTATCCTTTGGGAAATGATTATGAAAATTGAATATATTAGGCTCAAACATGCAAAATGGATGGTATGGTCCTTTAAGGGAGAATCTCTCAAAAGACACTAGATAGGATTTAATAAAAACTTAAATTACTCTTTAAAATAATTTGTTGTTTGACCCAAAGGATCACGTTGAAGAAACACAGACAAGTTTTTCTGAAATTAAGAAACACTGAAGACGTAAAACTGAGCCAAATATTAACTGTAACAGTATTAAAGCAATTAGTTAGCTGACAGAAATACCACATTTTGGTTTTGCTACATGAACACTGTGCTAGCCTCAGTGTGTGTGTGTGTGTGTGTGTGTGTGTGTGTGTGTGTGTGTGTGTGTGTGTGTGTGTGTGNCTGCTCCCTAACATCTATCAAGAACACACACACACACACACACACACACACACACACACACACACTGCGACTGCAACCCTAGAACCTTTCAGCAACCCTCTTCATGTTGGCCAGAAAACAGATTCTGAAAAGCTGAAAGGAATCAGATCCGCTTTGTTTCTGTGGATGGATACCAATGAATAGAAAACTTTATTTTTAATAATTTAAAACTATGGTTAAAAAAAAAAGTTTGGGGACTTTTGTCTCAAAATAATGAGATGAGGTGATTTTGTAAGTTTTAAGAATATTATTTTGATTATTGTTGACCTGGGCTTGCCTTGTTTGTCTGTTTTTCAGCAGTAACAGATGGATTTTGATCAATATGTGTAAAAAAAGTGGAATCTGGTTCAAGGAAGAGTTGATTAGATCTGGATCGGGATCCAGATTTTACTTTAAAATAATGATCTAAATTATGGGATTTTTCAAGATTTTGGTCTATTGCTTGAAAACTTAAAGGACCATACCATCCATTTTGCATGGTTGAGCCTAATATATTCAATTTTCATACATGTTACATTACTGACAATCATTTCTCAAAGGATAAAACCGTATTTCAGCTTTCCTGATATTTTGCTAAATCTCTTAATCTTTCAAAATCAAATATTCAAGTGATACACCCACCTNGGTCCTTTAAATTTTTCCATAAAGGCAGGTCTTCTTTTGGGACTATATTCCCCGGTGGAGGCATACATTCACTCCACAATTTTTATTGTGCTTAAAACGCTAACATTACATAACTTCTAAAAAAACCTGAATACACGTCTTGTTGGTGATGATGGATTACCTATCCCAAGAACGTTTACAGTATCAACAAGTTGATTTTAATAGCAGAATGAACTGAAACCAATGGAGGTCTGGAAGGTAGGAAAAACATTTTTAATTCACCGTTCCAATAGTATGCTTTGGGAAATGATTGTGAGTAATGTTACATGTATGAAAATTTAATATATCAGGCTCAAACATGCAAAATGGATGGTATGGTCCTTTAATAAAAACAAGAAGGCACTGTGAGAGCAAGGATTTTCATAGGCTAAAGATTTCTTCTGGATCCTGAATCCAGAATATGATCCAGATCAACTTCAAAATTTAATCACTTTAACATTATCTGTCTTCCAGATTTCACCCAAATCCATCCATAACTTTCTGAGATATCCTGAAAACAAACCAAAAATCAGGTGTGTGTCCTACGATGGACTATCAACAGCTGCAGTTTAGCCCAGATCTGATATTGATCCAGATTAAAATATATGCAGAGACGGGAGTCGCATTTACTGCATTGCTGTACATTAACAACAAAAAGAATAAGCTATGTGTTGTGATGCTAAATCAGCAGAATGAAATGGTTTTGACATATTTTATGCTACACGTTATGCTACAGACCCAGAAGATGATGATGTCCAGAACACCACTGTGCTATGAATTTGCACGATAAACCTTTTTCTTTATTCCAATATCAAGATAACGACAATAAAAGCCTGGATTCATGTTGGTGAAAGTGAAATCAGAGGACTGCTGGGTCTCTCTGGAGGTTTTGAGTTTTCTTGTTTCTTCATTCATTTGATCGGTTTTCAACTTCTGCAAAGGCCGACAGCAATTAAACACCGCTTTCATTTCCAAACACCAAGCACACATTACTGCTGCCATTCCAGCTCGATTGCTAATTTCTATGAACCTGCTTTTACTGTGGCGGGGCCTCATATCCTCACAAAAAAAAGAGAAAACCCGCTCAACTCCAATACGTAAAAAAATGATAAGCTGGTGCCTGGTCACAACAACAATTCAGAAATAGAAAATAAGACCAGCACTCAGTGGCTTACCGCTCAGACACTTTTAATTGCGAGACTCGCACAGTCAGATACAGATGCGTTTCAGCTTAAAGCCATCTTAACAAACAGTGGGTGGAGCTTATATAGCCCTAAGGCCAACATCCATCTAAACAAGCAGTAATATAATTATCTAAGACAGTGCTTACCAACTAGCATAATATAAAGCAAAGCAAATACAAAAAAATATACAGCAAAAGCAGAATAAATATATAGAAAAATACATACAATAAATATGACATTTGATTAGGTATGTACATTTCATTCTTCTCTAAATATTAAGCAAAAATTTAGCAATAGAAGTCCTACACCAGTCATAAGAAACATGAAAATGACAATTCCTCATTCAGACCCAGAAGATGATGATATCCAGAACACCACTGTGCTATGAATTTGCATGGTAAACCTTTTTCTTTATTCCAATATCAAGATAACGACAATAAAAGCCTGGATTCATGTTGGTGAAAGTGAAATCAGAGGACTGCTGGGTCTCTCTGGAGGTTTTGAGTTTTCTCATTTCTTCATTCATTTGATCGGTTCTCAGCTTCTGCAAAGGCCGACGGCGATTAAACGTCGCTTTCGTTTCCAAACACCAATCACACATTACTGCTGCCGTTCCAGCTCGATTGCTAGTTTCTATGAACCTGCTTTTACTGTGGCGGGGCCTCGTATCCTGCCTGACCTCAAGGTGCCTTTACTCCAAAATGGCCCCTTGAGGAGCAGCAGAAATGTTTCAGGGTTTATCTCATCTTGCCGCGTCTGCGAGGACAAAAGGGTTCACACAATGACACAAGCAAATACTCTCTCTGTTCACGCACTCTATCGCACTTTCTCTCACACTCACACACACACACACACACTGCAGTCGCCTCCAGTCAAGCGTGTCTTATTGGCCTTCTGTTTGACTTCCTATTCAGCCATGTGTGTGTGTGTGTGTGTGAGAGAGATCCAGATGGAGATGGGTTTATAATCACAGGACAGTTGTTGTTTTTATTATTATTTTATCATTGTTTTTACTGCTCACTAAACTGAGAATGAGAGGAGAGAAAAGAAGACGACAGGATGAAAGAGTAAAAAAAGAGAGGAGATTAGATGAGAAATGGGAAGATAGCGTAAAAGGAGAAGCGAGCGAGAGAAGATGAGAGCAGAGAATTGAGGAGAGGAGGGGAAAAAGAGAACAAAAGAGAGAAGAACAGATGAGACGAGAGGAAAAATCAAAAGGAATGACAAAGGAGAGGAAAGATGGGAAAAGAGGGTAGGAGCGACATGCAATTGATAAAAAGAGGAGAGAGGCTAGATGAAGAGGAATAAGCAAAGTGGAGAGGAGAAGAAGGGCGTAAAGAGAACAAAAGGGAGGAGAAAGGAGGAGTTATGATGAGGAAGAAGAACGACAAGATAGGAGAAGAAAGAAGGTATATGAAATACAAATGACAGGAGAGATGGAGGAAAAAAAGAGGAGAGAAGAACTGAAAAAATGGGGAGAAAAAAGTGAAGGAAGATGGAAAACTTCTCAGAGCATTTCACGTTTCCTCTTTGATTTTCTCCATCTGCTTCCCATGTCACTTTCTCTCTCTCTCTCTTTTTCTCTCTCTCCCCCCGTCCCTCCCACCACATTCGCAGGGTTCATCCAAGACGCGTTGACGCCCACTCACCTCCAACATGCTACTTCAGTTTCCATGGTAATCGAGTAGCGACCGTGCTACATAAATATATACTTGAACATTCAGAGCTCCACAAACTCATTAAGAATATCTTCAGCTGAAAAATTAAACTCTCTGGCTTTTCTTTTTCTTAAAGGGCCATGCCGTTCATTTAAGCTTTTTTTTTTTCTTTTTTTTTTTAAATTCTTGTACCGATGTTGACGATCTTAGTAATTCTAATCATACACTAAAACCTGCGCGCTCGTCAGAAAAATCGCAAACTGATGCTAATATGACTCGAGTTTTAGAGAGAAAATATCTTTTTTCTAGATCTGGACTCATGAGACTGTAGAACGAAGCTCATTGGAAAAAAAAACTCAATCATTCCTTTCGCTGTGAAACGTAGCTAAAATGAGGCTTTAATTGTTATGTATATTGATGCTTATGTGAGCTAACAGGTTGGACTCTTTTTTTAGCCTCTTTCGTTTTTCTCCGACAAATTTTTTAGTTTTTGTCCTGGCTAAAATTACGATATTCTACTCTTCTTTTTACAAAAAATCGTCTAAGTTCTCATTTGTTCCCCAAGCCATTAAGCTTTTGAACGGGTAACGCACTTAAGGTTGTCCAGCTGATTCTGGACAACTTTGTTATGTATTGTATGTATTTTATGTACTTAATGTATTTTAGCTGTATTTCAGTGTTAGGTGTAATCAGTGCAAGGTGTATTTTAATGTAAGGTGTATTTTAGTGACAAGTGTGTAAGTATGTTGGGATGTGAACTGCTTCATGACGACTTTGTCTTAGGATGTCATGACAAAATGCCATGTGGTTTTTTTTTTGCGCTGCACAACAATTTCCCTAAAATAAATAATCTATCTAAAAGCCAAAAATGAAATGAAATGGTCGTCATAGCAAACATCATAACTAGGGAACGTTGTTTCTGCTTTTGCCTTTATTATTGATTCCCAACATTACCGCTGATATCAGAATCAGAAGTGAAGTATCTGTGGATCTCAGTGTATAGGTGTGCTTTGCTGCTCTGATACCTCGAGACAAGTCGGCTCTGGTCTTGGAGAGAGCTTCCCTACCAGACTTGAAGGCAGCATCCCGGCTTTCACCAGGTTTTACACCTCTGCTGTGAACCAGGTTTCTGTTAGCCCTGGTGATGACGGTCTTGGAAGTGGTAACATCCCAGTACACTTAGGCTGGATTTACTCTACAAGTCTTGATGCCCAATTCCAATTCTCTGCCTATATCCGATTTTTTTTGTCCAGCGTATTTACATTTTCTTTTTTAAGCATCTCATATCTGATACCAGTATTTACACGGTATTTACCTGTAGCAGCAGGATGCAGCTACGCATGCGTGCATTTCTGAGATGGATGTAAACATAATGCTTCAGTGGATGAGAGAACTATTTAAAAAAATCGGGTTAAAACTTTAACATGCAGAGAGAAACATCTGATATGTTGTGTGAGTGTTTATTTCTCCTATCAGGACACGTATGTTCATCAGGCGATCACAGAGGAGAAGCGGGTGGAGTTTGAGTTTTGCTGCTGTAACAGGAGCCTGTTATCACACGCTAACACATCTATTTGACGTAAACACACATCAGCATGTCATACATTTAGCATGTCCTCCATTTCTGTTTACAGAGAGCGTCATCATATTGATTCTCACATCATCCATATGCAGATAGGATAACATGACGTCGGAGTCGGAATGGGAAGGAAATTCTGATCTGTGTATTTTGACAGCAGTCACATTGGTGGATATCCAACACATTTCTGATTTATTTCCACATACTCAAGTGGCCCAAATCAGATCTGAGCGTATCCAATTTCATCTGGGTTTTCACCATTTACATCTTCAGGAAACGTATCCGATATGTTTCGCATGTGAGCAAAAAATGGGAATCAGGTGGCGTGTAAATCCAGCCTTCCTGATAGATCCAGGATGAGGATCGTACTCCTCCAGAGCTGTAGCTTCTTTAAAAACATCCAGTCTGCGCTCTCCAGACAGTCCTGTAGGGCGGCAGTGGCACCTTGAATCCTAACCCCCCGAACTGGCCTAGCATGACACTGGAGAGGTCAGGGGTNCGGCAGTGGCACCTTGAATCCTAACCCCCCGAACTGGCCTAGCATGACACTGGAGAGGTCAGGGGTCAGCAGGATGTGGTCTGAGTCCTGGTGGAGGAGACCGCTGATGTTGGTGTAGACAAGTCCAGTATGCCGTAACCACGATCTCAAAGTCAATGTGTCCATGGAATTTAGGCAGCAGGCTGTTTAGAGGTCTGTTTAGAGTCTTGATAAAGGACCATACCAGTGGTTTTGCATGTTTGAGCACTAATAAATACTACCCGCATACAGTACATACCACATACAGTCCAAAAGTCTGAGACCACTGTGAAAATGCTTCTATTTTGCATTCTTTTTTAATTTAATCCAAGATTTTTCATTCCAACAATATTTAATATCTTAACAATTAATGTCCATGAATGTCAGAATATCTTAGTATCTTTAGCTTTAATGATGTCATGCATTGAGCTGGCATGATTCCACATGTCTGTAAAAACCTGATGAGCCACGTTATCCAGCATGACGTGACAAAGAGCTTCTTGTCATGTCAGACTTTGTGATTATTTCCACATTTACATGGAAAACATCACGGGTTTTACATGTGGTGTCAGACTTTTGGACCCCGCTGTACATTAGTGCAAAATTTTCTAATGAAGATAAAAAAGATGGAAATCTGAATATTATGTCCCATTTAAAAAAGTAAAACCACGTCAACGCGTGTAAACATGTAGAACTTTCATCCTTCTGAAGGTCTGATGAGATTTGAAGATATTTTACTTTTTTTCTGTAACTTTATAAAGTCCCAAATGATGCATAAAAACTCAGCGTCTTAGTTCAGCCAGAAATGCGCGCGCACACACACACACACACACACACACACACACACACACACACACTCACACTCTCACACAAACACGCATGTAGGAGCACACGCGTGCATGAGTGTAATCCAAACAAGCGCGCACACACATACACACATAAACTCTGACACACATTCGCTCTCTATCTCTCCTTTTGGAGCAGATGGTTCCACAGTCATAGCTGATGTTTCACACATCAATGAAGCACACCATGTACTCACACACACACACACACACACACACACAATGTACTCACACACACACACACACACACCATGTACTCACACACACACATACACACACACATACACACACACACACACACACACACACACACCATGTACTCTCTCTCTCTCTCTCACACACACACACACACACACACCATGCACTCATGACTGAATACACACACACACACCACACACACACACCATGTACTCACAACGACTGAACACACACACACACGTACTCACGACTGAATACACACACACACACACACATACACACCATGTACTCACAATGACTGAATACACACACACATACACACCATGTACTCACAACAACTGAATACACATACACACACACACCATGTACTCACAACTACTGAATACACACACACACACACACACACACACACACACACACACCATGTACTCACAATGACTAAATACACAAACACACACACCATGTACTCAATGACAAAATACAAAATACACACTCAGCATGAACTCACAACTACTGAATACACACATACACACAACATGATGTACTCACAATGACTAAATACACACACAGCATGCACTCACAATAACTGAATACACACACACATTTCATAATATATTCACAACTGTCTAATAGCACACAAGTAGCACACTTCATATAATCAAAACTACTGAAAACACTCTTGCACACACACATACACACACTTTGTCACAACTGTTAAATATACACACACGCAATGTGTTCAACAACTGAACACACTCATGCACACACACATGCATTACCACTCAAACCCAGGCTCACCATTTTACTCACAACTGTTGAACACGGCACCAATCCACACACATGCACTCACACTCATTTATCTCACACACACATGCACAAATGCACACACATGCACAGAGTGTCCTCATCAGTGTTAATTTATGGAGTGAGAGTTTGAGGAGCCATGTTATTGGCAAGTTACCTCGAGCCTCATCACACACACACACACACACACACACACACACACACACACATGGGTGCGCACGCACACACACTTAAGCAATAACGGCGGTTACGGTGCAGTATTATCACGGGTGTTGTTAGGCCTGATGTCAAATCGCCGTCAGCAGTGAGAATATTACACCATAACACGCTCAAGGACGTTATTGCTTTTACAAGACATTCACACACCTGCCATTCTAACTGAAAACACTCCTGAATACAACACACTCCTAAATACACACTCCTGATAAAGGAAATGAACTGGCTGGTGATAAACTTGTCCTTTTTTTTTTTTTTTTTTTTTTGCAGACAAAACGTTGTCACTTCCTCGAGAGCAACTGTGCTCTTCACACGTATCCGGCACAGGAAGCCCCAAACAAATAAATCGCTGCAGATATTATTACTGCTGAGAGGAAATTAAAGCTCCGTATATACCGTATATATATAGTATATACGGACTATATACTCCGTATATAGTCCGTATATACTGGACTATAAGCCGACGCCCTGATGTTGTTCATCAGTTTATTTGTTTAGCAAATTACCTGTTTTTCTGGGTATTGTCATAGTATTCCTCTGATTTTCTGAAAATAATCCAGGTACAGGTAAACATATTTATTTCAGCAGCTGATTACCGTAACTGACGGATCACAGTTTAAGCTTGGTTGATACTCGCCATTGTCGCGAGTGCGTGAGGGGCCTGTCGCCACTTATGACGCAAACGCGCCATCCACGCCATGGCGTGAGGGGCCTCTGCGACGTCGCGGCGCTTGATTGCGCATCTCCTAGATTTTGTAACGGCGCGAGCCACACGAGGGGCGGAGCTACAAAAGAGAGTAGACTTGCAGGCGTTATTCAGTTCAGTTCAGTTCAATTCAGTACTTTATCCATGTCAACACAAAGTTGATAGGAATTTGTTCTCGATGCGCTCACAAACACACAAACAATAAATAAATAAACAACAGTCACTGATTACACATATATATCTGATAAATCTATAAAGTGAGTCCTGAGACTCATTAAAAAATGCTAATTAGCAATAATTAGCATTTATATTGGGATCTGCGTCCCTGCTGAGATTTAAATCCCCGCTGTAGAAAACTTTCTGAAGATGAAGGAATGAAATCAAGTTAAAGTTCACATTTGTGGTTGTTTGGATGTGACGGTGAAGTTTGGGGCTTTAAACCTCCTTGTCTGAGAATCGAGATGATGCGTTTTTCGGCAGGAATGAGGAAGTGGAGCATGAATCGCTGCTGCACGACAGATACATACAATCATATATTGTTGTTATTGCCTCTAAAAACTCTTTGATAAAAGTTATTCAAAGGAATAAATATTGCTTTGGATGACATATATGATTTGTTGTCCGTGAGTGGGGACGTATTTCTCAGATTTCGGCACAACGCCGCCGGCTGCTGCGTCACACAAACATCTTTCCGACTCGCCCGTGAGACTTTATAAGCACCGACACGTGGAACCAAACTCCTGGAATGAAACAGCAGCTGACGTTTTGCCGTGAAGTTTGGAAAAACATGAGAAGCCGACGTGTGACGAGTCTGCTTCACTGACTACTTCCTGCTTCACATGGTATTTTCTGTATACTGCCTCCTGTCGTGTCAGAGAATATTGCAACGGAATATGGAAATTTCCTTCTCTGGGGTCAAATTTGAGTTACTCATGTATAAGCCGACCCCCTGATTTGCATTGTGAAATTTGGTTTAAAAAAAAAAAAAAAAAAAAAAATCTCAGCTTATACTTGAGTATATACGGTAGATGTCAACTTTTTTTGTTGCTAAGTAGGATGCAGAAAATAAGCGTCATTTAACTTAGTGGAATCCATGTTTCTATAGCAACACAACTCTGGCCTTGCTGATATTGGGAAAGGTGTGAAAAATTCCCTGACAGCTGGTGGGTTGTCATGAAATAATGTCACCGCAGAGCTGCTGTGAATTACCTGATTCACTAAAAACACAGAAAACAACCAGAAACATGCAAAAGATGAAAAACAGATCACATTTAAACTTGTTGCATGCTTTTCAAGTATTTTGGTTTGTCATAAATTAATCCAACATGTGTTTCTGACACTTTGCAGTAACAGAAGCACATTCAAGCAATTAATGTTCAAAAAAACCGTTTGATTCAGAGTGTTTATAATGATTTGTTTTCCCTCAGAGAAGAGAAGGGTAATATCAAACCAACAACATAGCCTAATAAAAATTTAATGAAATGAGAATAACTGTGAAATGCAGATAAATGTGAAGATTACACTCAAACCACAAAGGATTACGTTACAACAGCTTAAGTTCAACATTTTAAGCTTTTCCTCAGGTTTTGGTGGTTTTTATGAAAACCAAAATGCTGAAAATGAGAAAATATTTAATTGGCTATGCCATATCACATCATTCCTGATAATACTGATGTAATTTTTTGTTTTTAATATGCTAAAAAAAAACATTGTCATATCATGAAATTGACAGCTGATGGCGTGATGATGTGGTGTTACATGTTCGTAAGAAAAAGAAGCTAAACAGGCATGTTAAAGGTGCATTCTCATGTTGATGGTGTGGGTAGACAGAAAACCAGATGTTCTGTTCTTTTCAATGAGCAGATGATGGAAAACTCCGCTGCCGCTGGCGGTGAGAGCGGCACATGGCGGCCAAACGGAACCTGACGTCAAAACTTCAAGTTTTTCAACTTTTTCCGCTTCCAGCAGCCACAAAGACAAACCAGATGTTGATATTCTTTGGTCAAAGATGGACAGCTGAGTTGTCAACAGTCTGAAAAATCTTCGGAATCTCTTCATCATCCTCAGTTCTTGAATTTAGCCGATGGAATTCTCCCAGCCAGTAAAATGGGATGAACCCACGCGTCTGCCTTTTCTGTCGGTTCTTTAAACAAGCGCATAAAATGGCTAGAGCTTTCCTGTTTTTATAAAATATTGTACAAAATTATAAAACACTGTTACATCCTCCAATATTGATTCACTATTGCATCCCGCCAATTGCCATGGCAACGGTTTCGCGTCTACTGTTTGTCTGCTGTCTGGTGCTGTGTTCCGCTGCCATCAGTGGTAGGACGGTTTTTTACTGTCAACATGTGAATGCAGCGAAGTAGCCGGTCAGCTCTGATGAATTATTTCCTAAAAAGGAGCTTCCTGTTGTTTGAAATGGTTCAGCTACAAGCTAACTGGCTAACAGCTAAAGGTGGAAACACAACAAATTAGTTTCTCCACCTGAGGCAAAAATACCTGGCCAATACCAAGAAAGTCACATGAGGAGAAGAGCCAATCAGCTGATTTGAGACAAAAACAAACAGGAAGTGACGCTGACTCAGTCAAGCATAGCTGAAGCATTAGCTAGCTGTACTTCCTGTGACAGAAGAAGCTAACAGTGAGGTGAATTAGTGTTGTAGTGGCTTTTTGTCTGGTTAAAGATATAAAGCTGGTTCAAACAGTGAAAAGGAAGCGTTAAATGACTTTAAAAAAAAAAAAACCTCGACCCAAGGTATAACATCGTGACACAGAAATATTTCTCAGCTGGCGATGTATGAACAGTGTTAACAGTGTTAGCTTAGCCGCTAAACACACACACACTACCACAATTGTGTGTGTTATCTGTTTCACATTCTACAATTTGATTTTCATTCATTTTGTGACATTTGCACTAAAAAATCAAGGTGATTTCATTTTGAATTTTTAGTAGTTTTGTTTGTTTTCGCCAGTGTTTACATTTTAGGTTGAGGAATTCACTTTTTTTTTTTTTTTTANTTTTTTTTTTTTTTTTAGAATACTACGTCTGCACATAAAATTTGAGGTCGTTTTTTTTTGGTGATACTATTTATGTTTTTTTATACTACTGAAGATTAACAAGTCAAGTTAATTTGACTAAAATATTACAGGATTCAGTTATTATTTCTACTTTTAATGAAGGATAACACTGCAAATACACATTTTACTCATGTTTTTACAGTTTGCAGTAACTTTTACTTCTGCAGTCACCAGCAAATCATTGATCATTATTGCATCGTTCATATCATCTTGAATATCATCGCAAAAATACTTTGATGTATTTACATAATCAGGGAAATGTCGACGCTCATGCTTTCCACACATTCCGTCTCATGTCTCTTTAATGTGATTTTTTTGTGCTGTGCAAACATTTTCCTCTCGTTCCTCGTGCACTGAGCAAATTATGTGAATCTGAAGAATCATTTCCTACAGTTTCATCAGATGTGGCTGTGCCAAAGAAGTTGGATTATAATTAGCTCAGTTAAATGAGGATCTGAGGTGACTGCTGATAGTCGTGTGGTTGTTTGCTAATTGCATCTCTTGATGTAACGTTCTATTCCTGGATTCGGTGACAAACACAGTAAATATGCCTGTTTTTATTGTTTTAGATATTCTGTTGATGGCTTCCTTTTGTCTCTAATTTCTACAGTTCATCTTTTCTAAGTCTGATTTCAGTCTGCTCTAAGTTAAATGTCGTATTTAGTTTTGATATAGTTTAATGTATGCACACCTTCTTCTGCAGTACATTTTAGGAGCATATTCAAAACATTTTAATAGAGTTTTTATCTGTGAGAACTGTAAATCTGTCCACTGAGGTGTTTGCCCTGATATGTTGTACATAATGCCTGAAGTGCTACTTTTTGTACTTTTAGTTTTACGTGATTTTTGCGTTTTGCACATGTTGCACTTAACATGTCTTAAGTATTTCCCTTTAGCACCTTTTTATGTAAATCTGAATTTCTCAGGCATTCTTTTAGCGCCTTTTGTGCAGTGGCAGAGCGAAGGGGTGGCCGTGATGGCCATGGCCACCACAGGCAAAACCCTGGCCAGCACACACAGTATCGACTCTCAGGTCACTCATTTTTTAATTTATTTGAATATTTGTTATTGTGCGGAACCATTTCTGCCCTGCCGCCGCAGCACTCAGGACTCTATATAGCTGAGCACACGCATCATGTGCTCTGCTGCCCCTCCCCTCTGTTATCCTACAGCCAGTTCATCAGACAGCCAGCTTTCAGCAAATTGAGAAAACAATTACAGGTACGTTTGTAAAACTAGACGTTTATTGACTTAATTTATTGAGGTTTATTTAATTGTTCCAGAAATGAAGGATAGATTAGAGAACGCAATGTGTGAAACAGCAAAGTTAGTTAGCGAGGTTTTCCATGCCTTGTGCAGACCATTGGAAGCTGTACGCACACGTGAAGCTCCCAGCTGTTAAACACGGAGCTCAGCCGGAAGCGTGTGGAGAAACAGCAGCTGAGCTGGAGCTTCATGTGTGTCACGGCTTCAGACGAGTTTTTNGAAGCGTGTGGAGAAACAGCAGCTGAGCTGGAGCTTCATGTGTGTCACGGCTTCAGACGAGTTTTTGCAAGAGACACAAAGGTTTCATGTAGTAATGTAATATATATTTAGAAATTCCTATTTTCTTTTTTGCTTCAAGTTTTTCTTATGTTTCTTTCAAAAAGGATAATCAATTACCATTATTTCTGCTGACTAGACTATTTTTAGATAATATGATTTTAGCTAAAAGCAAGCATCCTGTAAACTCTGCTGAATTGTCTGAACACACACCTGATGGTGTGTTGGGGCTCATTATGCAGTCATTGATGCCTGAGTGACTGAAAAAGGTCATATTTGGTTACAACGCTGTAACACGCAGAAAAAACCTGAACAAAACACCAATAAAGGTGCCACGCCAAAGAGAGCGCTGGTCTCAGCCCGGACACCCCGAAGAAAACTGTCTGGTTCCACCCACTGCTTTTATGACAGTTCTTTATGGAAAAGAACTATACCTTAAAGGACCATACCGGTGATTTTCAAAAGTGGCAGTAATATAACATATATGGATCACATTTATTGGACTCAAATATGCAAAATCTCTGGTATGGCCTTTTAAAGTATAGTTTTTAGTCAGTTATACCTTGAAGTCACTTAATTCTTGAATGTTTATTCTTGCTGTGTTAATACGTTCATATTACTTGATCTTCTATTTCATTTTTGTTAATTTCTTCATTCTAATAGTTGCTTTGATGAGTGCAGTATTAGCAAAACTTATCATACTTAGAATTATTTAGCAGCAGTTTTTTTTAAAAATTGGAATTAAGTCATACACATCTGTTAGAAGAGAAGAAGGGAGTGAAGGTCCACTTTTATCATCTTTTAATGAGAAATTGGACTTAAAGACATTCACACATTAAAGGACACTGACATGATGTAAGTATGCCAGATTTAGCCATAATGACTCATTTTCCTCTGCATTCCATGAATGATATGTATACATACTATATATGTATATATAAGTATAAATGCAAGACAGAAACACCAAGCAAACAATAGTAAACGAGCCTAAAAAGCAGGAACACACGACTGAATAAGACAATTTCAACTTTCAACAGATGAATTAACATTAAAACTAAATGTAAGAAGCACTTTGCAGCATAAAAAAGACATATAACATGCAAAGCAGCCTGATAGCATAAAACAACTGAGGGAAAGCCGTACAGGACAAATCATATGCAGCAAGAACCTCATTAATCACCAGTAAAACACACACACACACACACATCCTGACTGTTAAAAATCTCAAATGTTATAGAAGAATTTGATTAAAACTGTGTAAACTTTTCCCAGTTAATTTTGGTGAAGACCCAGATCTGATTTCCAGCATTTGACATCTTTATTTTAACCGCTAACTCTAACGGTTTCAGTTCATGTGATCGTTTGAAGCCTCGGCGTTACACACTTTGGCTTTGGCAGCTAAAATCCTTTGCATTCTCGTAGCCATATTGTCAGAAATTAATATTCAGAGGCCAAACATTAAAGAAGGGAGTCTTGCTGAGTGAGCTGGAGTTCAGCGTCTCCTTTGTGCTCTGAGTGCCTTTGAGTTAATTATCGGCCAAGTTAAAAGCTTTGTTGATTTACTGGAGGCCGGTGACTGACAGAGACTTATAGCTCAATCATTTAACCATGACATGTCATCATAATTTATGATTTATGACGGTTATTAAGAATATTGACATAAAAAAAAATGAAATATGATCCTACAGTAGCATCATAGAGGCTCGACTGAAAGATACTAGCAACCTTTTTTTGTTAAAATATAACAATATCATCAGACATAAACGACTAGTTTTCTAGTTTTTTCACTGATCGATACATGATTATACCTGGAAGATTGTTCTCAATAAACCATAAAAACCTTTAGCTCACTCTTGATTTGAAGATAATCGTGATTGTACTTCAGTTTGAAGTAACACAACCATCAAACAGAGTAAATCTAACGTTATTACTCCTGAAAGTGATTTCTGCCAGACTTCCTGACTTCTCTACAAAGGTTCTGTGGAAGCCTGCGGGAATTTCAGAGTGACTCCTGGAGGACTTGCTGTAATTATATTTGCCGGTAATGTTCTGTAAGGACGATGGCAGAACAAGATTGAGGTTTAGGCTATAAGAAAAGGTAAAGACGTGTCTGACTTCTGTTTGGCTTCAAAATCCTACAGTTTGAGGCTTTTGATCAGAAGAGGCTCAAATCTGAGACCAGAAACTGCAGAGTGTGTTCAGTTACAGAGTACTGCTATAAAAAAAAAAAGCACAAATACTCAATGAAACCAAAGAAAACCTCCTAAATCTTTACTGATTTGATGTTTAAACTATAACAGACAGAAAACAAGATGCAGAATACAGGCAGACCCTCACCCTACCCCCATCTGCATCTTTCTGCTTCCAATACCAAGTCAATTAACCTAATGGAACCCTGCAATTAATTAACTTGGCAAACACAATGATTAAGGACCTGGCAATCAAGCGAGTGGGAGTGGCCTGAGCAATGCTGATTTCACAGTAATGGCTGCCTGGAATCTCTCTGATGTAGGAACCATTTAAAAACCACACAGCACTGGACGAGTTTGTTTCTGCATGTCGCACGAACAGGCAAAAAACCAGCAGCCGAGTCGAAACAAACATCAAGTTCCAACTCGTTTCAACTTTTTAGCCTAAAAGCGACTTTGTAAGTCTCTGTAGCTGCTAAAAAAGAAGATGTGGACACCAGGCCTTACCGTGTTCTTGTTTCCGTTGGTTCCTATTGGTCCCCTGAAAACCCCTTTGATGCTCCTCAGCTGTCCCTCACGCAAGTGGGTGGAACTGATCACGATGTAGTAGCACGCCATCGATACGCCCGAGCTTCTTCTACCAAAATATCTCTCTAACTACTTGGGCTTTAGAAGAGAAAGTCTAAAACTGCAGTAAACTTTGCTAGTTAGCTTCTCCTCTCTCCTCCTTTCTCCTCCTCCTCCTGTTCAGCTCCTCATTTCTGCTTTAGGAAGCAAAAAAAAAAAAAAAAAAAAAAAGGAATGCAGTTTTCTGCTCCTTCTGATTTATTCTCTCTGTTGTCTAAGTTTTTCCAGCGAGTCTGACTCTCGCTCCTCATTCCTCTTCCTCTGCTCCTCTTTGTCTTCCCTCCTCTTCTAAATATTTCACTCTTCTTGTCTCTTCATCCCTCTCTACCCATCCAATCCCTCCTTTTCGCTCTTCGCCCTCCTCCTGCTGCACTCCCCTTTAATCGTTCTTTCTCTAAATGTTTCCTAATTTCTCTCCCTTTTGTCTAATTCCCTCCTTCTCCAGATGTCTCCTGCAGAAATTGTCTGTCTCCTTTTAAATATTTCTCTTTAAGCCTTTTCCTCTCTAGCTGTTTTGCTTCCATCTTTCATACATCAATCTTTCCTTGTCATAGACTCCCTCTCAACTCTCTGCTCTAAATTTCTTCTGGAAAGCTCAGTCGTTTCATTGATCAGTCTTGCAGCTGCTCTCCGATTATTTCTTTACTTTCTCTTCCTGGCAAACTATCCCGCCATCTCTGCCCATTTTCTCCCTCTCTTCACTTCATAATCTCTCTCTATCCTTATTTTGTTTTCCTCCCTATCCTCCCTCCTTCGTTGTCTGTTTCTCTAAAATAAAAAAGGGGGATACTTTTTCCTTCCTGTTACTATCTTCCCATCTCCTCTTTTCTCTGCATTCCTTCGTCTCTCTCTCTCTCTCTCTCTTTCTCTCAGCTTCTATCTATCCCTGTTAGTGGANTGCATTCCTTCGTCTCTCTCTCTCTCTCTCTCTTTCTCTCAGCTTCTATCTATCCCTGTTAGTGGAGAGAAGTACTCTGCCTTTCTCCTCCCTCTCTTTTTCTCTCTCTCAGGCGTGCAGCTTCCTTTCAGATGCTCTCTCCTCTCCTCTGCTGCGCTGCATGTGTTCTCTTTCTCTCTCTCTCTCTCTCTCTCTCTCTCTCTCTGCTGATCTCTTGCTCTGTGGCCAGCAGAGTGGTTTGCTCCTCAGTTACCCACGGTTACCATCTGCCCTTTTAACGCATAGAGTGCTGACGATTGCTCTCTCCTCCCTCTCCTCCTTCTCCTCCTTCCCTCCCTCCCTCTCTCCATCTCCTCTTCGCTCACTTCTCTCTCTCTCTTTCTCTGCTTGCATGCCTCTCGCTGTCTTTCTTCTCTCTTTAATCATCTCCTCCTCTCTCTGCCTCTCTTTCTCCCTCTCTCTCTCTCTAAACCTAAAGGAGGCAAAGCTCCACCTACTGGTAAAAGGAGGGATGATAAGAAAGGGAAGGATGAAACTGTTCTTTAAAATTCCGCACACGTCTTTAATCTCCTGGAGTTTGTCATTTCTACAGTTTTGTTATTCATGGAATTTTGTGTTTTTTTTTTACCTTGAACACACTTTCACTTCATCATCTTCTGACTGCTCGAAGTCTTAACACAGTAAATCTGTTCAAAGTTCATGTTTTTCAATGAAATAATAATAAAATTGTGCTAAAGTTATTTTTTTTATTTTATTGTATTATTTTGTCTAATAAACACCACAAAATTCTGTGATTTTATTTTTAAAAATTCATAATATTTTATTTTTTGTTGCATTTTGCTGCAAATATTTAGCTTTTTCTAAAAACCTGCAGTAGCTTTACATCTGATTACATCTGAAATCTGGTTCCTGTTCATACAAAACACTGAAGTATGTTTCATATGAACAGCATACGATGAGAACGTTGCATTCTAACAGTAAAATACTAAAGGTTGGTGAATACTCTGTCGTGTGGAATGAGGTCACAGTTTTTGTCTCCCCATGGTGCCAATCATCAACCAGGCAGCTGCTTTTTGGACAAACTGCAGGAAAGACGGATCAGGCCGACTGACTCCTACATAAAGGGAATTACAAAATTCAAGATATGAAGAGATTAAAGCATCTAAAACGTCTCCAGATCCCTAAACGAGAGCAAAGACTTTGGTAATAACTGATATGTTCTAGTCCAAGTTCAGCTAAATCACGTGTGGGTTGATCAGGGACAGATTTAAAATATGTTATGGCTTTGGAGGAGCAGGACTGAGGATGACTGGTATAGCGAATAGATACATGGACGGATTGATTTTCTTACATTGATAAACATATATTTGAAAATTCTGTTATTTTTATTTTCTTGCTGATACTTTCTGATGAAACTTAAAGCAAAGACCATCAGACTGTCCTGCCTCATTTATAAATGCAAACAAGAACATACAAGTTGGTAAACTGCTAATGGCTGCTGCTGTTCTATTAGGCTTTAGGAGGAACATTCATTAATTCCATCTGCAATGTCTGGCTTTTAAACGTTATTCATTTATTCTCCTGCATCAAGGGCTCGGCTCGGATCAATCTCTGTGGATGCAGAGAACGCATTCAGAAGGCTGGAACATGCAGATATATAACTTCTGACATTTAAAAGATTCAGCTTTTGGTCTTGTGCTTGCTGCTCAGCCTTTTTTTTCTTTCAAATCATCAGCAGTTACAAATAGAACATGTTCCTCATGTTTTACTCTGGAGAGGAACATGGCAGGGTTTCTCCATAAGCCCCCTGCTGGTTTCTCTGTCTATCAAACTGCTTCGTCTGAAGTCTAGTCAGTTTGAGTTATCACATAAGACGTCTCAAAAGACCTTACAGGCCCACACAGCAAAGGTTCCCAACAGCCCAATCTACTGCTTTTATATGTATTGCTTTTTCGTTAAATAGGAAGAGAATAATGCCTTATTTTAACCTCTGTGACTATTGTACCTTTTGCACCACAGGAACTTCTAAAGGACTCACAAGCTAATGTTACTACTGAGCAATTTTCAGCTCCTATGTCGTAACAATGAGGTTTCTGACATTATTAATTTTATTTCTGAAGTTTGCAACGTTCTCCTCGAGATCACTTTGGCTCTTCTAAAACATCAGGATTTCATGAAACTGCAGAGGAAAACAAGAACGCACTCTGAGAGCACATTCCTCTGTCAATGATTTTATAGGCTAAAAAAGATTCTTCTGGATCCAGAATATGATCCGGATAATCTCCAAAAGTTTAATCACTTCTTCCTCTCAACATTATATGTCTGTCCCTCTAAATTTCATCCATATCTGTCCATAATTTTTTTTAGATATCTGGCTAAGCAGACAAACACACATCGGTGATCACATAAACTCCTTGGTGAAGGTAAAAAGAAAATAATCTCCTCAATCCCTGTTGTTGTTGTTGTTGCTGTTGTTGTTGTTGTTGTTGTGTGGTGGTGAAGTTTTGGCACGTGGAAATTACACAGCTGACATCACTTTAATTTCTGTAACCTTCATGGTATTTCATTCGCGGTGGGAATGCAAACAAGGAACTTCCTACTCCTGATAGTTCTGGTAAAGTAGTTCCTAATTTGGTTTTAAACTAAAAGTCTGAAATTGCTCAAAACTGATTGATAGTGCATTCCTTTTCCAGTATGAAAGTGAAAGTTCTCCACATTTTCTCACCAGGATGTTACAAAGTGTTAAAAAAAAACCAAAAAAACATTTGTGATGACCTGTGTGACGTTTTCTTTAATATCACAAACAGCTGACAAATACTGCAGCAGAACAAACAGAGGAGTTTGTCTGGCTTCCATTATCTACATCCTGCAGTGATGCTTTCATCAGCACAAATCATTTCATGTACAGTGTTGGTTAATTTGTGGTTTTTCACAACTTTACCAGTTGAGAAGGATCACCTGAATACATCATTAAAGGACCATATCGGCCATTTTGCATGTTTGAGCCTAATATATTCAATTTTCATACACGTAACATTACTGACAATCATTTCCCAAACCATACTACTGGAACATTGAATTAAAAATGTTTTTCCTACCTTCCAAGACCGCCATTAGCTTCAGTTCATTCTGGTACGCTATTAAAATCAACTTGTTGATACTTGAAACATTCTTGGGATAGGTAATCCATCATCACCAACCAGACGTGTATTCAGGTTTTTTTAGAAGTTAGGTAATTTTAGTATTTATAAAAAGCGCAATAAAAAGCGAATGTATGCCTCCACCGGGGAATATAGTCCCAAAAGAAGACCTGCGTTTATAGAAAAATTTAAAGGACCGTGACTTCATAAGGCTGTGTAACTATTAGCAGGAGAAACATGGATTTTTAAGGTGAGGGTATCACTTGAATATTTAATTCTGAAAGATTAAGAGATTTTGCAAAATATCAGGAAAGCTGAAATACGGTTTTATCCTATGGGAAATGATTGTCAGTAACGNTTGCAAAATATCAGGAAAGCTGAAATACGGTTTTATCCTATGGGAAATGATTGTCAGTAACGTAACCTGTATGAATATTGAATATATTTAGGCTCAAACATGCAAAGTGGTGGTGTGGTTCTTTAATGGATTGTTTCAGGATGCATTCATTGTAGCATCAAAAGTTGAGCAAAGTAAGACTCTGTTTCTTTCCCTGTATGTAGTTTTGAATTGCAGGATGCAGCTCCTGCATTAGGAATAGCATTAGCATTAGGATGCAGCAGTTGTTTCTTATGTGTTCTGACTGTGATGTGATCATATGCAGAAACTACACATATTTACAGCCTTTGCGCAGCCAGTAATACCCTGGTTCACCATTTTTAAATAACTGTCTGAAGTGCTTACAGAAGTGAACCACAGTGCTAAGATTGTAGTTTCTGGCATCTAATTTAGTCATTATTCAGTGAGAAACAAAACAAATCTTTTATGCTTGTAACTGAATGACACTGAATTACTGCATTTGCATCATTGTTGGCTTGTTGAAGGATTTTTCTTGACTGGAAATTGTCAAAAATCCCCAGAGCTTCTCTCTGGTTTAGTGACCTAATATTGTTTCTGAGCTTTGAGGAAAAACAAAGAACACTAAGAGGCTTATGTGATAAATTTCCTTCTATGTTCAGTCCATGATCCAATTCTTTAATTAGCTTAAGACCCTCCCACAGGCTCTTTCTACACTGTACAGAATAACAACACAAGGTAGCCTGTGTGTATTGTATTTGTTTGGAAAAAAGACAACATAAACATGTTCAATTTCCCCCGGCAGTTTGATCATTCTGATGGGATTTTTTTCAGGAAATGAGAAGGCGTATGAATGAGGGTTAATGCAACCCAGATTCCATTGAGGCAGATTATGATTTCCAACCAAACTTAAAAACAAACAGACAAGCAACAAACACTTAGCAATATTAATAGATACACAGGAGACAATAAAAATAAAGTACTAGTTTGGAATCATCCAGAAATATCCATCTTTTAGATAGAAATTGATACATTTATTCACCAAGATGGCATTAAATTGATTTAAATCTATAGCCAAGACATTAATACCAGTGTCATCTACAACAGTGAAAAGACAACTGGGGATGTTGGCCTTCAAAGAAAACACATATCTGAAACAGGCAAATAAAAATAAAACATTAAAATGGGCAAAAGTAATTAGGCAGTGGATGACTTTTAAAATAAAAATGTTATCGACTATCAGATGCAGCTTTCAGATATGGCTTTTTCTTTGAAATTTTGCTTTTAAGGCCAGCATCCCGGAGTTATCTTTTCACTGTTGCAGATGATACTGGTAGTTGACGTGTCCTATTTAAGCAAGCAGCCAGTTTAGGAGCTGTACGCATCTCTTTCTCAAACAGACTTGATGTACTTCTCCAGAGTTGTGCATTAGACACTTCTGCTTCTTTTCCTGTTCTGGTTAGATCCAATTTGCCTTTTTGTCTCAAGACAGCGGTAGACATTTTGGTATAAAATCTTCGGTTTCTTGGCAATCTGACCCTTCAAATAACCTTCATTTTGCAAACCAACAATAGACTGACGTGTTTCTTGGGAACAGTTTTGTTTTGGCCGTTTCTGATTTCATTCTGGCTGCAGTTTTTGTTGCATGTCATTCCCCTCTTTCTACCTCCATGTGCTCTCTCTCTCCCTCTCTCTCTCTCTCTCTCTCTCTCTCTCTCCAATAAAAGCAGAAATGCTACAAAACAATATTAAATAAGTGCTCTGTAAAGTAGGTCCTATTCAATTATTAAATAGTTGGATCCAACAGCTTAGTTTCATTCTACACAAATATCCTCAAAATATCTAACTCTCCTTGTTATAGTGTAAGTCTGGAAAAACCGAAGCAATAGGAAAGTGAGCCACAGTGTGACTAATGCCAACTGTATCAATATTCAGTGTGTGACTCCTCTTCAGTTTAGGGCGCTTTGGCCTTTTCTTTGGTGTTGTTCAATGGTGTACCACTGAAGAGGGTCGGCGATGAAGCCAACTGGGTTTCCCCTGACATTTTTCTGACATTTTACCGTCTGGATGTGATGGCCCACAGTATGGCATAAGCTGTCCCATCTGCAGGCCCTCATGGGGCAGAACGGCTGTCTCAGTCTGTGCTGGCCTCATAAGAATGAGAACAAACTGAAAGGGGAAGGTTGGTTATATACTGTGTCGCCTGTAAGTCCCTTAAAGATGAACGTTTGCAGGCTTGCTGCTTCTTAGCTGATCTAATGAAGTGCAGGAGTGAACTGCGAAGAATCCTGAACTTTTATTTTTATTTATAACCTCATACTTATTCTCTGCTGTAACTTTGAAGATTATGTCATCAGAAAATGGATTAATTTAACATAAAAATCTGATATCTTATTTTTGCAGAGTATCTTTCTCAACTCCATCATCTTTAACAGCAAGCACTAACCTTAATCATTATTTAGTATTTTCAGGAACATGCCAATATTTTCTCCAGACACCTATAAAATTTACTTATTTCCCTTCATACAGTGAAGATTAAGACATAATAGCTAAACATTAACATACACAGCACTAATCAGGAGTTTGTGGCGTTAGAACATCCTAGTAGTACTGGTTGATTAGCAGATAAGCCAACTGGATTCTCCCCCCTCTCATTCCCTATTAGGCTAATTACAAACTAACAATTCCAAGGCGATGCAGTAAGTGTTACAACTTTTGCTAAGTTGCAAAATTGATAGAAACAATGCAAGAGCGAGAGAAATCATTAGAACTGATTTTGTACCTGTTTGTATTGCTGATAAAGAAATTGAGACATACCTCAGGAAAACTCAGAGCTACATCTTTAATTAGAAAACAATTTATATCTGCCTCCAAAATTAATAGAAATCGAATGGAAAGTGCTGATGTAATGTAGCTTTAAATCATGTAAATTAAGAGGCAAATGCAGTTTTTAGTTCATTAATTGTGTTAAAAAAAACACAGGATTGAAAATAATACACAACACACAAAAGTTATGTATTATGTGATGTACGTACATATGGCACATAGAAAAAAGACATTCATAACTTCTGTGTAGAATTTAAACTTAAACTCTACAGAAACTGAAAAAAAGCAAGAAGTTTTTTTTAACAGCCAAAAAGTAGGTTGATTTTGGGTGTAACAGTCCTTTAAGGATTTGAGGTCCTTTAGGGTTTGTAGTTCTGTAGTTGCTGGTAGAATCCAGGGTTTGGGCGTATTGAGGGCCTTGCCAGCTTCACCTGAGCGTACGCATCATCAAACGACAGCCCCTCCTTCAACATCAGGTAGCCAATCACGACAGAGGCTGAGCGCGACACACCTGCGTTACAGTGGACCAGCACAACACCGCTCTGAGGAAAGAGAGAAACAAAAGAGTGTATGAGAGAGAGAAACACGAGCTGTGTCCAAATTCAGGGGCAGGACCCTCCAGAGAACCCACCTGATAAAGGTGGACCCTAAGAAAGATCCAGAAGGCTCAGCTGGACCTGAACCTGAGACCAAAACTGACGGTGCATTTAGGTGTTTTTCCTTAAGTCAAAAGTTTGTTTACCACAGAGGATTTTTGAAGGATTTAAAGCAATGAAAAGCATCTATGTCACCAGTGAGATTATTAAATTGTTTTGATAAATGAGTAGTGTGTACGTCAAAATCTTATGCATTTTCTATTTCCTTATGTGGTCGTAACATTTTTAAAAAAAACCAGAGTTATTCATCAAACTGAGAAAAGCAGCAAATCTTCACATATGAGAAGCTGAAACCAGCAGATGTTTGACTTAATTTTTTTTTTTAAATAAATGACTATTAATAAATAGAAATAATTGTGGATTTTCTAATAAAATGCGGCTTTATATAAGCAGCATTTTAGAAACCTGAGGACTGGAACTACTGCTCTGTATTGTATTTTTCCTAGTAATAGGTTGGAATTTCTAAATTTCCAAACTCTCTAAAACATCGAAGCACGTAGAACAAGTTAAGTTAAGATAAATCTGAACCTGTAGTTGTGTGTGTGTCTCTTCAAATTCATGCTATTATTAATATTAATGTTAATATAATTATTTTATTGCCTAGAGTGCCTGACTGGAAATCAGATAAATTGTTAAAATTCCAGACACATCTTTAGACAATGCATCCAGGCCCAGGGCTCATTGTGAAGTTCACCGTATCGACACACTCGTCTCTTTTATTCAGCAGAGAGCGAGTTTCCTTTTCTGGCTGAAACGGAGCCACACAGGCTCTGTCGGGAAGAGGAGATTTAACTTTGCTTTGGTTACACGCTTTGATGCTATCACTGTTATCTGCGCTTTCCTTTCAAAATGTAACGCCTACATTCTTTCAAAGTAAAGAACCCTTTTCAGGCAGTGCCTCTGGGTCAATCAGAATCAAATGAAGTACGTACAACACGTAAATCTGAAATCTGTAGCTTTGGTTTTTAAGACATTGTAATTTTATGTTATGAAGACAGAGCTGCTATGTGTATTTTTACTGTGTTTGAATAATATTGTCAGCTTAACCTCTTAGGCCTTTTACTTGATAAAAACTAAATATATGCATGTACGTGCTGGTTGCCATGTGGTTGTGCATGTCTGTCAATAGTGCAGTTACTATTACTCAATTTTCACATGTTACGTTATTCACAATCATTTCTCAAAGGATAAAACTGTATTTCAGCTTTCCTGATATTTTGCTAAATCTCTTAATCTTTCAAAATCAAATATTCAGCGATACACCCACCTTAAAAATCCATGTTTCTCCTGCTAATAGTTACACAGCCTTATGAAGTCACGGTCCTTTAAATTTTTCCATAAACGCAGGTCTTCTTTTGGGACTATATTCCCCGGTGGAGGCATACATTCACTCCACGCTTTTTATTGAGCTTAAACACTAAAATTACATAACTTCTAAAAAAACCTGAATACACGTCTTGTTGGTGATGATGGATTACCTATCCCAAGAACGTTTACAGTATCAACAAGTTGATTTTAATAGCAGAATGAACTGAAACCAATGGAGGTCTGGAAGGTAGGAAAAACATTTTTAATTCACCGTTCCAGTAGTATGCTTTGGGAAATGATTGTCAGTAACGTTACATGTATGAAAATTGAATATATTAGGCTCAAACATGCAAAATGGCCGATATGGTCCTTTAAAGTACACGAGTAATGGTGCTTCCACATGATGAGCGTTACGTTGCGTTGCACGTTCCATTTTTGTGAACCAGGAGCTGAACGGTGGCTTCCAACCTCGCGGTGATACAACCTCAAGGATTATCGCTCAAATTCTCCCCTCTGCTGCTGCCCAAAGTTCAACCACATTCAACTCTGACCTTTCTGCCTGACCTTTCAAACGAGACCAATGAGAGAAGAGTTTCATGTGATGTAAGCAGAACGGAGGGGAAACTCGTAGCCTGCGTAAAGCAATTCCCCAAGTTTTGGGAAACAGCTTTAAAATCATACCAAGATCTGAGCAGAAAGGCAATTTCATGGCCAAATGTGAGCAGTCAGTCATGGCTACCAGGTTTGTAATATAACGACACGTGTTGCTATGTCAAGATGCCATTCCATGCATTGAGCAAACACATTGTAAGCAGCGAGGAGAGTGACGCACCGATCAGAAGCTTAAATACCGGTTATGTGAAAGGAGGTCAGTTCTATGTTCAGCTCTGTATAGCACAATAGAGCACATAATGGATGAGGGTTAGGGTTAACACACAATTAGTGTTAACAGAACATAGACAAATAGATGGGAACATGGGAACATAGATACGCTCACCATAAGTACGTGATGCTCATGTAGAAACTAGCATGCCGAGAGTTAAAATCGAGCACATTTAGCTTTTCCAAACATAAAAAAGTTACTTCAGATAATTGAACAAAAGCTGATCCTGTCATAAAGTTAGTCTGTTTACAGGCCTTTGCTGGTAAATATCGTTATTGTATTTTTGCATATGTTGTCGCCGGGTAAATTAAGGCGCATTAGCTTGTGGCTACATAAATAAAACAGTAGCGACCAAGATGATGCCAAAGCGAGTGGATTCTTTACCATCGTTGTTAAAACTCACATAGAGGGCGATAAATGTACAGAAATATATAGATTTTGTAGATTAATATCAGTGTATTTTTATTTCAGTTTGTCTGCTTTTCTCCTTTTTAATATTTGTGCAGGAGTCGGCACAGAGTCAGTATATTTAGACATATGAAAGCTTGTTTTCCTTCCCTCATAAAAAAAAAAACCAAAACCAACAACATGTTCTTAAACAGGATTAAAAAACAACTTCCTGAGCCTGATAATCCATCAGAGCAAACACAGAGACTTAATTTGGTTCTGTCAGACTTTCTTGTTTTGTTATAACTTAATTGAAGCTGAGTGTTTTCGTATCAGAGCTCACATCACATTATGTGCAGCTCGTGGTCAATCTCCTGACACCCACAGGAAGAAATGTAAGACTCTGGCAGGAAATAATCAGCTGGAAACACTGTGTGAAATGACTGGAGGAAAAACACAGACGAAAGAAAATGAACTGTTATTTTCTAAATGACACCAGTATTCTCCTTTAATAGGTACTCAGACTCCTCTTCCTCCTTACAGATTACTGACTGACGCTGTGGATCTGCGTCAATACTTACAGTGCTGTGTTTTTTACATAAACATTTCTGCATATTTGTTCAAATCTTTTGACTGAATGTTAGTGTTAGATAAAAGGAACCTGATAAAACATATACCACATTTTTGAATGAATTTATTAAGACCCACTCCTTAATTTTTGGACCATGTAAACATGAACTAAACTACACTGACTGACCGTATATACTCGAGTATAAGCCGAGTTTTTTTTTTAACCAAATTTCACAAAGCAAATTGGGGTTGGTTTATACACGAGTAATTAAAATCAAATTCCAGAGAATGAAATTTCCAGGGGTGGAAATACTACCCATTACCACTACCCATGGAAAATAGTTTAAATCATACCTTAGAATGATGTATTTTCTGACTAAACATCTTATTCAGCACATTTAGCGGCGGCCAGTAAGCGTGATCTGTCAGCTGCTGAAATAAATGTCATGTTTAGCGGTATGTGGATTATTTTCATAAAATCAGAGGAATACTATGACAGTACCCAGAAAAACAGGTAATTTGCTAAACAAATAAATTGAGGAACAACATCAGGGCGTCGGCTTATATGCGGGTTTCTTTAAAAATCTAAATTTGTAGGTCAAAATGGGGGGGGTAGGGTTATACACGAGATCGGCTTATAATATTATGAAAATTCAGGAATTCTTGTATTTTCAGCTGATTATAGGATGTTTATTTATGTTAATACTGTTCATGAGCTTCCCTAGAAGACATAAATTGATTTTTTAATGAATTTTTTTTTTAACCTGCTAAACCCCAGAAACTCTGGCATGTGTGTATTTCTGTAAGTTTTGTGTTACTATATTGTGCGTCAGTTAGCAAAATCCAAATCAATCAGACATTATTTGAGTCATCACTCTTTTCAATTACACATCTTTATTTTGTTTCCTGACTGCACAATGTGTTATTATTTCTCGGTTAATAGCTGTTGATTGAAAATGCTTTTTATGCTGCACTGTGGAATAATTTGCATCCACCAGATAATATATGTAATAATCCTTAAATCAAACTCAGAATTACAATACTGCAGTGTACCAGTGAATGGTTCGCATTTTCATGTCTGCATCTGTGTGTGTGTGTGTGTGTGTGTGTGTGTGTGTGTGTGTGTATACCTGTTCCCTTGCCTGATCTATGAAGGAGCTGCATTCTCCTAGATAAGAAGTGATGTCGGTGTCTGGGACGTCCAGGACGTTTAGCGTTTTATAAACCAGCTGATCTGGAAACAGATTAGAAACTCCATAGGCCACATTTAACACATGAGATACCTGAGAGAGAGAGAGAGAGAGAGAGAGAGAGAGAGAGAGAGAGAGAGATTCTGTCAGCCATATTAATGACATGACTCAATCTGAACGTGACAGTCAAACACAGAAATGGAGAGAGGAGAGATGAAAGAGGGAGTTGAGGGGAAGAAAGATGAAGGAAGAGTGAGAAATAGATGAAGGGAAAGAGAGAAAAGGGGGGGGAGCTGAAAAAGAAAGGCAGATGGCTCAAATTCATTTTACAGTATTCTGTCTCCCCTCATTTAAATGTAGCTTTACCTCAGATAGCTAAAGCCTCTCTCAGCATCCTGTCCTGCTGTTCTAACTTTGATTCTGTTTTCATATTTCATTTTCAACACACAGCAGATTAGAAAACAATCTCTCTCTTTCTAATTGGTGAATATCTTTTCGTGGTCAGAGATTTGATACTATTTGGGCCTTTTTATTGCAAAAGTTTTGGAACATAATACTCGTAAAAGCAGATTATTTTGCAAACTGGCCTTTGTGCTGCAGGTCAAGCCTCCTCCTCCTCCTCCTCCTCTGTGTTTAACTGAAACTCCTGATTAGTCCAGTTATGAGCCAGTCAAGGTTCCATCCCAGAGAAAGGAAGCGAGGGTATTTTAGATCTCTCTAATTGATTGTCCTGAGATTGCACAGGCAGCAGCATGAACACGCCTGCAGCCACTGCAGAGAGGAGCGGTCACATATCTGTGATGAGGAGGAGCAGGAGTCAGAGCGACTGTAATCATTTACTCCCTCTGCTGAGCTAAACTGTCACTGCATGAGTCGTTCAGGCTCCTCTGGCTGGTTGTTGATGATCTGCAGGAAAGATGAGCTACACGTCTAATCTCATGTCGCTACACACGCAAAACACAACCATCGATCGCTCTGTACCGACCTTATATCTCTGCAGAGTGTCCATGTCATGGGCCGCATCCTGAGAGGCTGAAAAAAAGTAGAAACAACTCAATGAGAAGACTAGACATGAAGGACAGAGGAGCAGAGCATGCTTACTAAAAAAAAAAAAAAAAAANAAAAAAAAAAAAAAAAAGAAAACTATTTACAAGAACCAGCAACATGACATACTAAAACTGAGTCTAAATACAAAAACGACTTATGCAGTCTAACACAACAACCCTGTAAAATAAACTCTCTGTAAAGTTTATTATGTTCAACTTTGTTGGCATTTTGTGACAGAGGAGCTGATTTTTTTTTTTAACCTTTTTTTTTTTTATTCAGGATTAGTTTCACTGAGCATCTAATGTTCTTTTTCAGGAATGCCCTGCTCTCTCTCACACACACACACACACACACACACACACACACACACTGAGCAGCTCCACTGGAGCATTTGGGGATTTGGTGCCTTGCTCAAGGGCACCTCAGTGGTGTTAATGAACCTCCCTGGCCCAGATTTCTCCTGCCAGCTCAGGGATTGAACCTTTGGTCACAAGCTCACTTCTCTAACCTTTAGGCCACCACTGCCCCAAGATTCAAGTCTGTGGTCATTTTTTAATTTTTGTAAACAATGCTTGATTGATAAGTTCTGAGCCTCACATAGAAGGATCTAATTCAGATGTGTAACAGAGGTTTCCCCCAAAACTCAGCACACTTCTGCCGATGATGTCGGATGGATTTACGTATCGTAGAAGTGCTTTTCTTGGCTGTCTGAAAAATCTTCCACAGCTGATATGATGTCATCATCTGAGGCCAAACAGGTTCCAGTAAAAGCCTTTTTCATGTCTGAGGGGGGAAATCTACTAGTTCTTTGCTTTATTTTCCCTTTTCCCTTTTTCCTTTTATTCTTTTTCCTTCCTTCTTTACTTATTTCCTCGCTCCTTTTTTCCCCCTTATTCCTTCAGTTAAAACTTAACTCCACTCTTTTGGGGCACAATCCATTTTAATGCTAATGTTATGCTTAGAATTAAGTAAAAATTTTGAAAGCAGGACTTTTGGAGTATAAAAAAAGGATTGCAGCACCAGGAAACTGATATCATAGAAATTTGCTAGAGAGAACAACAGACGTACACGTTATGTAGGGAGGTTGATATGACCACTGTGACATGGTGGACAAAAAGCTGCTTCTGAGTTGAATGACTTGAAAATGCTTGAAATGTTCTGGGCTAAAAGGAAAAAAAAAAGGCCAACCAAACAGCATCTTCATTGTCAAAGGAGAAACTGTCAAAGATTCAACAATGACAAAAAGCCAATTCCAACAATATTGGAGAGATGATTTACTACGAACCTCAAAGAGCCATTTCAGCATGGTGTCATAATAAGTTGATAGTGCATCAAACCCAAAATGAAGTTGGAGCTGTTAGATGGAATGATTAGCTCATATATGGAGAAATGAATAGCTGCATCATCCTATTAGCACTGAAACTGTGTGGTAAAGTCTGGTAAAGGGTACATGAGTTACCTTAATTCAGCCTAACAGATGGAATATTTTATCGATCCCTGCTGAGAAATTCTCTTTTTCTCTCTCTGTTAGCTGAACAGAACAGCACCCTGGAGCTGCAGGAGGAGCCAATGTCAGGATCAAGGACACTTCAGCGGGACAGATACTCTCTGACATGTGTATCATCCTGTGTCCTCTGGCTGAAGGGTTGACCATCCTGCTGCCTGAGACGAATTCATGATTAATGGAATTGATTTTTATTGGGACCTATAGCGCCTGGTGGACTAAAACACTGAAGTGACTGAGATACAACGCAACAACTACAGCAGCAACTTTCCCTCTGTGACTGGCAACTGTGCTGCCAGCAACCAGCAACTTCTGTGTCATTACAGTTACTTTTCCTCCAATATATGGCAAAGGGAAATATTGGAATTTTTAATCCACTCAATTTATTCAAATGCTGTAATTAGTTAATTTAAATTAGACTGCACATTCCCCATCAAATCTTAGTTTTTCCTTCTTTCTTTCTTTCTTTCTTTCTTTCTTTCTTTCTTTCTTTCTTTCTTTNCAAATCTTAGTTTTTCCTTCTTTCTTTCTTTCTTTCTTTCTTTCTTTCTTTCTTTCTTTCTTTCTTTAAATTAACAATTTAAAAACACAACAAGCATGCATGAGAACAACTATGGTAATGGCAGCTGTCATAGAAATTACTAGTTGTAGTAATAGTGGTGGGTGTAAGAATAGTACTAGTAGTACTACTATTAGTCGTAGTAGTAGATGCATTAATAATAGTGCTACCAGTTTAGTAGGAGGAAACGCAGTAGTGGTCACAGTAATAAAGTGCTAGTCATAGTAACAGTGGTAGTACGGATGGTAATAATAGCCAAAAAGGCAGCAGCAACAGTAGGAGCAGGACTAGTACAATTAGTAATGGTGTATATTACCCAGTAATAAAAAGGGTCTGACAACGCCAACTTGAAGGTCCAGACTTTTGTCTTCGACAAACCCACATCCACTTCCCTCCTCCACCTCCTCCACCTCCACCTCTCCGTCTCCTCCATCCCTCCTCCTCTCCAGCAGCCTCCTGCCGGTCACGGTGGTAACATGTGTACACTGCTTCTTCAGACGGTTTTTGGAGAAGCCTTGGATTTCCTGAGCCAGCGAATGCATCGCATCCAGGTCAATGAGAATCAGCTGAAACAAACCACAGGGATATACAGTACAGTAAGTGAATGGTAATGTGCAATATACAAACAATATAGTATTCTATTTTATGCAAGACTTTTTATGGTGTTTTTATAACACTTGCATAGATCCGATCCGTCTTTTCAGTTTAACGTTGTGAACTTCTGTCTCTGTCAGGTGCTGTGCTGCATTTTATTACATGTTTTATGCTCACTGCACTGGAGTGGATAGTGAAAAAGATGTTTTGTTATGCTTTTTGATGGTATGATGACAATAACTGAATTGAATTGAATTGGAGGAGGGGCACATATTACACAGATTACTATAAAAATGTTTTTATATCTGGTTAGATAGTTAATGATGCAGCAAATAAACAGTATCTTCCAGTCTGTGATATAAATACACAACCAGCAAAAAAGAAAAGAAAAAAAAGAAATATATATATATATATATATATAAAATTTTCAAGCAATCTATTATTTATTATTCATAATTTATTATTATTTTAGCTATTTATTATATTTTTACGTTTACAATTATATCAGTTCATTTATGTTTCATAGATTAAATCCAGCCAGAACTATTATTCCAAAAATGACACTGAAAATAAACTTGTATGTAGGTGTTTACAGTTTGAAGCTAGGCTATAACAGAAACACAGGGACCTACTGTAAGTGATAATATTTATCTTCAGAGAGATCTTCGTGGATCCAGCTGGTCGAAATATTTCAAAAATCAGGCGATCAGCCGCAACAAAAGTTCCTAATCGTTGTTTAACCCTAAATATATTACATTATTACTAGTATTTCATGAAATAAAGGATGAACATTTGAGTTGTAATAAAAGCTTTACAGCTGAGTCGGAAGCTGCGTCAACAGGATGATGCTTTCAAGTACTCATCATAAAATAGAAAATATTAAACGTTACTTGATGAAGCTTTGGTTGGAACAGCCTCGAGGAACAACCAATATGAAATTAAGTGATCAAAATCAGTCAAATTGTCATTAATCACCTTTGCATTCATTTGAAAAAGCCAAGTTAAAATGAATGAAACATAAAAAAATAAACATAAAACACACTATCTTGTGTGAAATGTGCACCTTGAGGGAAAAAACAACAGTATTCTTCTCATTGTACTGCTGATAATGGGCTTGTAAACAAAAGCAAAATAGGCCATTGCATTGTAATTTTTTTTCCATCAAAAACTTGTTTCATGTTGACTAGCTAAAGCATGGTGTCAATGCTCCCAAGAACTTACTATACTGTCTATCCTGTGATTCTTATTATCATATTCTATAGTTGTTTTCACCTATGTTATCACTTCAATATTACTATGGGGACTAGTAGTTTTGTATAGTGGCCAAAAATTGTATTAGGATATGAAAATGAATACTAGTTTGCTTTGAGTTGCTCTGGGCAAAGTTATGGAAATAAAGACCTTATATCTGGCTGGGGTGTTTCTATTTGGGTTTTGGATGTTCTCATATGTGGGTTTCCTGTAGGTGCCCCGTGTCCTTGCACAGTCCCACAGATATGCAGGTTAAATGAACTGTAAACTCTAAATTGCCCATAGGTGCGAATGTGACTAATGTGCGAATTAATCTGTCAGCCATGTGACAGACTGGAAGCTGTCCAGAGTGTACCCAGCCCCCTAGGACCCTGCTCAGGAAATGGATGGATGGATGGCCTAATAAAACACCCACTGTCTACAAAAAAAGTAAGAAGTCGAAAAAAAACTCGTATTAAGCAGTTGAGGGTACAGCCCACTCTAAGATTTGCCATTACCGAGGCTCCGTGAACGCAGCAGTGTGAAAAGCAGGACGCCTCCTCTTCATCCCCACAAAAAAAAAAAAAAAAAAAAATCCAGCAGGCTGGGAATCGGTGGGGTGGAGTACAGGAAACTGCTATCCCCGATTTCTGGACATGGGAGAAATCTAATCACTGCAGACATCACGGCTTTTTATTCCTTTGCGGAGCAGAAGCTACGGAGAGTTTTCTTTTTTGTTTTATTCGGGGCTGAATTGGAGATTTAACCGAACAGCGCCAAGATGTCTCGGGGAGTGATCCAGCCCAGCCAGCAGAAACTGGCAGAGAAACTCACCATCCTCAACGACAGAGGCATCGGGATGTTGACCCGTGTTTACAATATCAAAAAGGTTCGAATACACACAAATAAATCTGCTTTAAACACACACAACGGCTTACAGATACGTTACATGAATTATATCTGCACCTGCATCACATACAAGTATCACAATAACGACAAACTGAATGTTGAATTTACACTGCCGGATGAATTAACATTAACGTTAGTTAGCTTAGTATTGTACATTAATCATTTTGAGCATTACTTTATTATTTACACATTTATAGACATTTAGCGTCGTATGAACAGTTACATCAGTCTAAAAGACTTATGTTAGCATCCCTTACTGTAAGCTATGTTACTGCTAACCATAAGCTATCGCGTTAGCTTGCGGTATCGTTACCCGTTTGTTTATGGGGCGATTTAAAGACATGTTTGTGGTCAGTATAACAAAAGTCTACCAAAAAGAAAGCAAAATTAATAATACAATTGTAAATTGAAGTACCTTAGGTAATTTGCACCCGGTTAGCGGTTATGTCAATGCAGGCCCGCAGTAGTTTTAGGTAGCTTACTAGCTAACGTTTGCTGGTAATGGCGGCTGCCGGCTAAGCTAACTAGCGCTGGTAACCGGGCGTCGTCTCTGCTCCCCTAAACACGGCAGCAGTTAGCCTGAACCAATCTGATGCTAAATGTTATTAGCAACTCAAACCACAGTGTTTTAGAGAAGCTGCGACGTTTTCCTCTGACATTTTCAATTAAATTGTTTTAATTTAATTAAAACAATTAAAGTGTTAATTGTTTTGGGAAGTGTTTTGATAGGTAAAGCTAAACACTGTTAATCTGTCGATTATTTTCTCGATTAATCGTTTCATTTTGTCGCAATAATGCTGACAGATAAATACAACAAATTACCAGAGATCAATATCATTATTATCATCATTGATAATCAAAATTAGAGTTCACTATTTGCTTAAAACTGACCAAACGAGTTTAAATAAATAAATAAATGGTATTGAAAAATAGTGTTGAAACAACAAATATGTTGATCAATATTTAAAATACAGTTTTCAATAATTTTAGTAATCTGTTAATTGTTTCAGTTATTTATTTCCAGTTTTAGGATTTGCTTTTATCTTTTTCACATATTTGAAAACAGTTTGTAGTTTGCTTTCTTTTTTATAGGTAATATAAGCTTTTTAAGGATGTTACATTGGGCTCTGAGGATTCTGATAGATATTTATCTCTGTTATTTGGCATTTTTACAAACAAAAAGTTAATCCGCAAAAAAATCAATTATGAATTATCCTTAGTTGCACCCCTATTTCTTAGTTTGCCCTTAAAAAGCTTTTATTTGAAACAGAAAAGCAGCCAATCTTCACTATTGAGAAGCTAGAACCAGCAAATGTTTAAACATATTTACTGAAATGATTCATCGATTATTAGAGTAGTTTAACATTAAATTTACTGATTGACAGATTGTTTCAGCAGCGCTAATCAGAAGTTCTAGTGATTTGAAAACTGCGCTGCATGATTTTAGATATAAAAGCAGTAGTTTGTTCAGCACTTGTATAAGTATTGCAGCAGTGGCCTGTGTGTGAGGGGACATTGTAGAGGGTCTGTATGTGAATGTTTGTGCCTGCGTGTCGATGATGAATAAAAAGAGAAAGAGGCCAGTCAAATCTTCATAGAGCCTTCGAGGGAAGAGAGGAGAAATTAGATTCTCTGAATACCCATACTGTTTGTTATTAATTGGGCATTTTGAGGCCTTTATGATATTTATCTTTTATTTGCAATGTGAGCACATACGACTGGTGAAAAGCCACACTGAGTTTAGGATAGTTTAATGTTTGATTGAAGATATCTGAGAAATTGGAATTATTTTAGAAAAAAAAATCGATATTTGACTATGACTTTTTCCTTTACGTTACTAATGCATCTTGGTGCACTTTAACTTCTCTTCTTAGTGCATGTTGTTTGGAAGGCAGTTTGAGCTGTCAGATACAACCAATTCAATTTTTGCTGCTAATTACTCTTCAAGATGCACCCTTCCCTCCTCCCTCCTTTTTTCTTTCTCTCCCATCATCATTCTCACATCTTCTCCAATCCATCAACTGTCTTGACCTGTCTCATCATAGGGCTTCTGACCTGAAAGGAAATGGCCACCCCCTAAAATAGTGATCATATAGTTTTTGCTTTTCTTTTTTCCTCTGATGTTGGGTAAATTTCCAACAAGGTATCCCAAAGCTAGAAACCAAAAAATAAATAAATAAATAAAACCACACAAAAACAGCACAATAATCACTGATAATATCAATCAATCTGGACTGGCCACATCAGCCTAATGTTGGAAACCAATTTTGGGGCTATTGAGACATTTTTGTTTTTAACCGTATGTGTTTAAACTTGACACCTTCTTAACTTTTCTGGCATTCCTGCACCCCGGCCTCTGTTATGCTTAAACTTGTGAGTGAAGCAGCATTATTCAGATGACAGACTTGTTTTGGTTTTTATCTTTGGGAGTGAATACTTCATGCTCACTAACAGCAACGTCATCTCAGATCATAGCAATAATTATTTGTCATTTTGCATCTTTTCACTCATTTGCACATAATTTTCTCGTCACACAGAAAAACTTAAATTGTTGTTTAACTTTTCCTTAATGGTCATATTTCTTCAAGTTTCCTTAACGGTCTTTTTATTTTTTTCTTGGCTGAGCTGCATTATCTTATTGTTTGCTGTGTTTGTCTTCCAGGTGAGGGACCGTCAAACATTATTTTTTTCTTGTACACAGCAGAGAGTATTTATTGTCCTTGCATTTGGGTAAAACTAGTATTTTTCAAATGAATGACTACAGTTAAAAAAAAATAGCATATTGTGTGTATCAGGAAAAAAACATAGACAATTAATGGTTCTCTAATGGCACTTTTCCTTTTGGTCCTGATGCCTCCACCATAACAAGTACATCAGAATTGACCATCTGACTGTTTCCAGCTGCATCCACTATTTGATGAAGTTTTCTCTTGGCTTCACAGTGCTATTATTTTCTGTTCCATCATGATGTGTTTTAGCTGTTCTGATCAGCCAAACGTGCCTTTTTGTTACCCAGAATGCACTGGAAAAGGTCACCTGATCAAAGGTTTCCATAGCTTACCTACAGAAAGCCACAGGGGACAGTATAAAAATGAAATACTTAAAAAATAAACAGGTGAAATTTAACTCTTGAAATTATTTTTTTACTTAAATTTATTGTTTTAGTTTTGAAATTTGAAAAGACAAAACAATCAGAATATGTTGGAATATGAGTCTGTTCTGATCAAAAATATGCTTCTGACGGCTGTTTTACTTTTTTAGATGCCATCGTAACACTGGTGTAGATTTGATGTTAATATTATTTGGTGGGTGGCATTTGCGAAATTCCTCCAACTCCATAATAAACTGGATTTCTTGCATGGAAATCACCAAGAGTCCGTTAAGACTTGACTGAGCAGCAGTGTAATGCTGCATTACAGGCCACAACCAGTGCAAACAAGGCAAATGTGTAAATTAATTGCCTTCATTTTGACTTGACAAGATGATAGCCACCCCTCTCACCTGGCTGGACCCTGATCTGTTCGTGCTTCCCTGCCAAAGAGCCAAAATGACCAATGACCTCAAAGGTACCGTCACAGTCTTACTGGAACACGAGAACATGTGTTTTTTTTTTTTTTTTNTTTTTTTTTTTTTTTGTTTTTTGTTGTTTGTTTTTTTTGAGGTGAGATGGATTTGTCTGTGTTCAAACCAGGTTTGGAAAAAGCTCATCAATGCAGCCGCATCTTTGCAGAACTACGAATTGACTAATCAAAACATCACCAGCCTGAAATCTGCAAATGCTGCATTCTCAGTTACTAAGCAACAGCCACGGAACAGAACTGTAGAAATATTGCAGCCTTTTGAAAACTGCAGGGTTAAACTTTGTCTCGACACAGTTCTGGATAAGATAGTAAAGCTGGTAACCAGCCATATTAATCCAGCCTTTCTGCTGTCTTAAAATGGATGTGTTACTTTCAGCGTGTCCGTGTGCGTAGGTAGGGATACCGCACCCTGTGTAACTTTGAATGTGTTAAAAGACGTGTTAATAAGATCACATGTTGACACAGCATGTGTTGTTTTTCACTTGTGCTGTGTTGAAAAAGCAATAGTAACAAAAGCAACTAATTTGTTACCTTGTTATGACTGATGCCAATTCAGCATTGATCTGCTAAAAGAATCAAACCTCTGTGGCTTCAGCTATAATCAATATGAAATCATTGAAATGACAGAAAGTGGTTCTGCGTTCACCTTCAGCAACATTTATATCGCTGCTGCCACCATAACGCTGTTATTACCGCTAAACGGTCAGAGCAGTTCAGGATAACAACATCAGACACATTTTAAAATGTAGGAAAATTGTTAAGTTTGGTCTTTATTCAATAAATGGAAACAGTCTGTAGCCTTTGGTGTTTGATACAAATTACATAAGCCTGAAAATATTTTGTCTAATTCTGCTGTTTTTCACCTTACAGGAGAATAAGACAGTCTGGTATTATTGCACATGTCATTGTTACTGAATTGAATTGGTTTGTTTCCAGAAATCAAATTGAATTGAAGTGAGAGAAAATTTGATGCTGAATATTGTTTTGAAATCTGAAGAATGGCATTGACAGCCATTCACACCCCTATTCCTTTACAGAGTAGTTGTTTTTTGTGTTGATGTATGTGAACTAGTGAGCCAGTGTGTGAACTCGTGTTTGGGTGGGCTGTTTGTTTTGATTTCTTCTCTTCTTCTTCTCTGTTTCAATGCTTCCCCCCTCTCCTATGCAGCAAGGACAAGTTTGGAAGGTTTGCAAAGTTTATCACCTTCCACTGATGAACGCCCTTCACCCTTCCTCAGCTCCCTTCTCTTCCTCCTTCCCTTCCTTTTCCTCCTCCTGGCTACCTGTACTGATCTGTTGCTCCTCTCCTTTATGCCTCACTCCTTCATTTTTGAATCTGGAACATGGGGAATAAGGCTCACCCACATTGGAAATTCAGTGTAAAGTTCCTCTGGCATTTATCTTGTACTGGTTCAGATAAGTTCTTTAGATGATTTCTAGCCCATATAAACCCAAAATCCATAATGAGACGTAACGTTATCTTTGCTGTTGATATAAGAACTTCTCTCCCTCCTTAATTAATGTTTTGTAAAGTGTAACCTATGTAAGTAAAGAAAATGATGGTAAAGAAGATTTTCAATACCACGTAAGAAATAGAAAAGAGGAACAAAGATGACACTAAAGCCAGTATGACCAGCTGGTCACTTCGGCATTTGGCCAGTTTTATGAGCTCATGGTAGTTCTGTGCCCAGTCTGTGGAAACCATCCACTCTTAGCAGGCTCCCATTGATTTTCCAAGCTGTTGCATTCATTAAAATAAAGAAACCCGCAGACAGAAATGACACAGAAACTAAATTGTCCCTGTGAGGACAAGTTTGTTTTGCATTCTGTCTCACCAGTTGTCAAAGTGGATTATGGGAAGTCCCAGCCATCACTTAAAAAGGTGCTGTGGGATGTTTGAATATTTCATCCAGTAATTAGCAGCTGTTATTAGCTTCCAAATGTAGGCTTCCTCAGTCCAGGTTGAATTGAGTTGAATGTCCCCTGCCTCATGTTTGCCAGTGTGGGGACACTTAGAGGACTCAGTTGTTACTGGCTGTTGTTACAGACTGGAGTGGAAAAGCGATGGTGGAGGCGAGACGATGGTCTGTTCTGGTATCCAGGCAACAGCCCCCCTTACTCCTCCCTGACCACCGCTGGTTCTCAGCTTATTCCCATGCCCCATCTCTTCATTCACCGCGCCCCTTTTCCATCCGCCTTTCCATTGAGCTCCGACCCCACCCAAACCCAGCCAGCCAGCTTTCTGCACTAGCCACCATCACTAATGGACAGCTCCACTCCATGTAAATGACAGAAAATGCTTTGTTGAATAGTAGCCAGTAGCTAGTTCTTGTGTGTATTTTTACTTGAATAGTCAAAAGCTAATCTACCACAGTTGCTTAGGCGATGTAGATACTGTTAAACCAACAGATGAGAAGTTTTAAAGGACCATACCGGCGATCATGCATGTTTGAACCACAGAGACGTTACTGACGACAGTTTCCCAAAATATACTACTTTAGTGGTAAATTTTAGAATTGTTTTTCCCTACCTTCCAGACTGCCATCAGCTTCAGTTCATCCTAGTATGCTATTAAACTCAACTTTTATAGACTTGAAACACAATTGAGATATGCAGTCCATCACAGTTAACAACATATCTATTAGGTTTTTTTTCAAAATAACTTTATTTAACCAATCCAACATGGAGCTGCACCGAAGACGATGTATGTCTCCGCCAGGAAATATAGTCCCAGGATAAGACAGGTTTTAACAAAAAATTAAAATGATTAAAACAATTGTGCAAAAGTGTTAGAAGGCAAAACATCAAATTTTAAGGTGGATGTATCATGTGAACATTTGATTTTGAAAGATTAGGAGATTTATAAAAAAAAAANAAAAAAAAAAAAAAAAAAAAAAAAAAACAGGAAAACTAAAATATGGTTTTATGTTTTGGAAATTGTAATGTAACATTGTATATATAAGGCTCAAACATGCACAATCACCGTTATGGTCCTTTAAGTGCTTTAAGCCAGCATACTGGTGTGATGTATTAACTGAAGTGTGTTTTACTCTGCAGTTTCCCTCGCCGTGTCAAAGGGTAACTACGTTTTAGTCAGCAGGCTAGTTGCTGTGTAGGATGCAGGATGTAGTGTGTGTTGTCAGCAGTCCATCCGAGAAGTCGTCAGGTTTGGCATTGCATGGATTTCAGCACTCACATTTGATTCCTTGTTTCTTATTTAACATATAAAAATTCATGCTGCCTCTTACACTCCTAAACAGAATTTCACCAACCTTTGGTTGTTATGTAATCTCACATTAACTTTGTCTTCTCATCAAACATCGGATGGCTAGCGATGTTTAAATCTTGCTCAGGTGTGAGAGAAGCAGCTACAAGGAAACAAGTGGAGACTGGAAGTCCAGGCTTTGATGGGTATTAAACCCATGTTGTTGTTTCTGTGTTGAATCCCCCCCGTCCGAGTGTTTTGTGTTCTAGAAACTGCCAGNGTGTGTGTGTGTGTGTGTGTGTGTGTGTGTGTGTGTGTGTGTGTGTGTGTATGTGTGTGTGTGTTTCAGGCCCACTTTCATAGGAGCTCAGCATGCTAATGCTGTATTCAAGCTACCTCGGAAGTTGGATTTTTCCCAGTCGGAAGTTCCATTTGAGAAAAATCCAACTTCAAACCATTTCAGCCAAATGTAAAGTAAAAAGCATGGCTGAATGCCAATAAATACTGTAAAATTAAATAAACTTAGTAATAAATACTAACTAAATTAAAGTAAGACTCCAGGACTATTTTGTGTTATTTTACAATGATATTAATCGCAATATTAAACACTTATGCAGATAAATATTCATAAATATTCTGAAATTATTTACACTTACATATCAGTGGCAAACAGTTATTATACACTATAGATAGTTAACTTGGTGATATATTTTGACCTTTTTATTTCAATGTCACGCAAGAAAAAAAAACTTTATTCGCCTGTTAGCTGATCATTTCTATTGACAAAGTTTGCTTCCACGGGCGCCGCCATGTTGAGTGACATCATTCTCCTGAAGTCGGGGTAGGTAATTTTGGTCCAAGTTTCCCAGTTGGAACTCCAACTTCAAATGCCATTCCAATGTATTTTTCTAAGTAGAAAGTCGGACAAATCCGCAAATCTGACTTCCGAGGTAGCTCGAACGCAGCATTACCTCTGTTGTTTTTAATCGGTTAGCTCGCTGCAGCTAGCAGATGAAACAGGCTAAAGTGCTAACATATTGTGTTGATTTGATAGGTAACGAGCCTGACACATGGGTAGTTGAGTTCGCTTCAAAGCTAGGCTATGCTTTTATCTAGGGATTTATTTTCTAGGGAATAAAATATTATTTTTATTATTATTATTTTTACACCTTGTTGAGTTATAGCAAATAACATGAAGACATGTGAAAAGGTGAACAGTTTCCTATAATCAGGAACATCTACATCAGTGGCAGTGATATGATTCTGTTGTCTTTGTTAGTCTGTATTTCTGGTCTACATTTAAAGGAGCATACTGGTGATTTTTCATGTTTGAGCTCAATAAATACAACCTGCATACAAGTTACCGTACATTACTGCCAAACATTTTCCAAAACATACAGTACTACTGGAGTGGTAAATTTTAGATTTTTTTTTTTTTTCCTACCTTCCAGGCTGCCAGTGGTTTCAATTTGTTTCAGTACATTGTAAAAATCAACTTGTAGAGACTTGAAACATGCTTGAGATAAATAATCCATCACAGCAAACCAACATTGTTTTTATTTTTTGTCTAAGTAACTTTATTTAACCGATCCAACGCGGACCTACACATGGAGGAAAATGTACAGTATGTCTCTGCCAGGAAATATAGTCCCAGGAGAAAGCGGCTTTTACTGATTGAAATTAAAATGACCTTACTGTGACATTCAGACTTGCGTGTTGCAGGCTTAGCAGGTGAAACATTGAATTTTAAGGTGGGTATCACCTGTTTGATTTCGAAAACTTAAGGGATTTGGCCAAATAACATGAAAAGTACTGAAAAATAATGAATAAAATCCTGTTTGATGTTTTGGAAAATGGTTGTCAGTAATGTAACTTGTATGCGAGTTGTATATATTGGGCTCCAGCATGCAAAATCTCTGGTATGGTCCTTTAAATGGTGATGAAACACTGAAACTTCTGTTTTGCTGACCTGTGGGTTGGAAGTTTCAGGTCTGTCATGGGGTCACACTCTGAAGTGATGTCACGTCTCAGCACAGAAATGCTGCATCAGTTTTGGAGTCGTGACACGTGTTCAGGCATTTTCAACACTCGATGGCAGCAAAAGCATGTTTTTATCACTTTCTGAGGGCCCGTAATGTAGCGTGTTTGTGTTCATGTTTCTGTGCCGTGGTTTCATTTTGCGCTGGCTGATCTGGATTTGTTTCAGCGCCCAGCAAAGTGAAAGCGCTGTGTGACTGTGGTGCAGATTCAGGCCTGGAGCCTGTTTGGTGATGAGCTCTGATGGTCAGAAACATTATCTTCTAGCATCATTTGATGACGTAGCTTTCATTTTTGTAATCCTGTGTTACTGTTCATGTTTTCTAAAGGTGTACTTATACTTTCTAAACTGAAACCGTAACAAGGAGGGATTGAATCCTCAGAAGTTTGACCCATTTTCCACAAACTATATCCAGATATTGTGTTTATGATACATGCATGACTACATCCTCACCATTCACTCTTATGCTACCCATAATGCATGAGTGCTGTTGCTTCCTGCCTTCATTAGGAGAATCAGGGTAAAGGATTACGAAAAACAGCTGAGTGAAATCCGAACACGATAGGAACATATTTAAGACGAGCTTTCTCTCTGTCAACATTTGTCTTTATTCCTCAACTTCTTTTGTCTCTCTGCCGTTCCTATTGAGTCATTTTACATTCAATCTGTGTTTCTCCTTTATTAGCATCCTAAACTCACTCTCCTTCTCTCTCTCGCTTTATCTTCCTTTCTGCCTTCCTCTACCCGTCCATCACTCTGCCTGTCATGCCGGGGCACGAACCCGTGACGGCTCAGAGATACGGTTGGAAATGAAAATCCACATCACATGAAGGGTCTGCCTCAGTGGTTCTCAGCCCGTTTTGTTGAAGTTAACTTTGGGTAAATCAGTTTCCAGTGGCTCACGAGATTTAAGGAAGATCAAAGTCATGCTCAGGGCCTACAAACATAAAAAGCTGTTGGATTTTGATTAAAAGGATCATACTGGTGATTTTGAATGTTTGATTCAAAAAAAAAAAAAAAAAAAAAATTACCGACATCCATATTACGCTACTGACAACCATTTTCAAAACTGTAAAACTGTATTTAGTTTAGTTTCCAAATCTTTTGATCTTTCAAAATCAAATGTTCAGGTGATCCATCCACCTTAAAATTCAATGTTTGCATGCTAACTAATTTCTGAAAGTCATCTTCTCCTGGGACTATATTCCCTGGTGGAGACTTACATTTTCTTCTATGTAGCTCCATGTTGGACCAGTTAAATTAAGTAACTTCAAAAAAATAAAAAAACAATGACATTTGATTCACTGTGATGGATTATTTATCTCAAGCATGCATCTCACGTCTATACAAGTTGATTTTTATAGCGTACCGGAATGAACTGAAACCAATGACTGCCTGGAAGGTAGGAAAAACAAATCTAAAATGTACAGCTCCAGTAGCATGTTTTGGGAAATAGTTGGTAGTAATGGGCTCAAACATGCAAAATCACCAGTATGGTCCTTTAAGATACATTAAATCTCTTATAAAAAGTACAATCACAGGTATGTTTCATTATTGAACCACATCACAGCAGTTGAGAACCACTGAGAAGTTCAGGCTCTCCTTTAATCTTCTACAACAGTTGAAGCTGGTTTATCCAAAACTCAAAACCCCCAAAACTTCCAAACTTTCCATTTTCCTCAGGAAACTTAATTCAGCAGCGTGGAAATCTGCCTTGTTGCTCGCTGGAATCTGCTTGTTGACGTGCATCTGAGCAGCGAATGGGCCTGCACACGCCTCTGCAGACTTTCTGTTTGTTCATTTTCACGTATTGAAGAAGTGTTTCGTCTGAAATTTCAGCACGTGTTCAGCGTTGTGATTAGTTCATTCCTCTGAACTCTGCCCACATCTGTGCCGGGATAAACCAGTTTTCACTGTGCACACTAAATGTTTCCCTGGTCATGACTAGACGTTTAACACCTGATCATGAGAAAAGATGAGGACAGGAAGTGAAGCTAAAAAATAAGACAGATATGCAGAAAGACTAAAGAGCCTTGCTGTTTCTACATGTTTTTGATTGCTGTCTCTCCTCCTCACCTCCTCTCTCTTCTCCTTTTCCAGGCATGTGGCGATCCCAAGGCTAAGCCCTCCTATCTGGTCGATAAGAACTTGGAGTCAGCGGTTAAATTTATCGTCAGGAAGTTCCCAGCTGTGGAGACGCGTAATAATAATGTAAGAGTGTCTGCATGCATGATCATGTGTGTGTGTGTGAGAGAGAGAGAGAGAGAGAGAGAGAGAGGANATGCATGATCATGTGTGTGTGTGTGAGAGAGAGAGAGAGAGAGAGAGAGAGAGGAAATGAGTGTCCATACACACCATGAAGCCGTTGGTGTGTGAAAGTGTGTGTTGATGGTGATACTGTGAAATTCTGAATCTACGCTGTTTTGATTCTTCGTCTACATTAAAGGACCATACCATCAATTTTGCATGTTTGAGCCTAATATATTCAATTTTCATATATGTTACGTTACTGACAATCATTTCCCAAAGGATAAAACCGTATTTCAGCTTTCCTGATATTTTTAAGAATCTCTTAATCTTTCAAACTTAAATATTCAGTGATACACCCACCTTAAAAATCCATGTTTCTCCTGCTAATAGTTACACAGCCTTATGAAGTCACGGTCCTTTAAATTTTTCCATAAACGCAGGTCTTCTTTTGGGACTATATTCCCCGGTGGAGGCATACATTCACTCCACGCTTTTTATTGAGCTTAAACACTAAAATTACATAACTTCTAAAAAAACCTGAATACACGTCTTGTTGGTGATGATGGATTACCTATCCCAAGAACGTTTACAGTATCAACAAGTTGATTTTAATAGCAGAATGAACTGAAACCAATGGAGGTCTGGAAGGTAGGAAAAACATTTTTAATTCACCGTTCCAGTAGTATGCTTTGGGAGATGATTGTCAGTAACGTTACATGTATGAAAATTGACTATATTAGGCTCATACATGCAAAATGGGTGGTATAGTCCTTTAAGGTTATAGTCAGCAAAAGCCATGTGAGAACGCTCTGTCCAGTTATTGGGCAGGAAAATCTGGGTGCTGATTTATGAAGAATAAGAACTCATATTTAGCACGTTTATATTCAACATGTTAATCCAGAGATATGTTAGGTTGATTATTATGACCCTTTTACAGCATCAATATAATTTTCTGTGGGTAATTAAAGGTTTAGTTTGCATCCAGTCTGCTGTGGTTCCAGATGAATCAATAGATCACTTTATAATTAATCCAGATTTAAGTTGGATCATGTTCACACCACAAACGAACCACTGCAGAGTTAATTTGGAGTCACACCTAGACATGCTCTTCAGAAGCGTGTCTGTGGCTGTTTTGGTCCACACGTGATCCTGTGTTCAGACTTGCTCAAAAGAATTGAACCAATGAAGTGAAAACACTGAATCATATCGGTGTGAAAACATTTTCCATCTGGTTTCTGGACAACAAAGAAGAATGGTGTGTGTGTGTTACTGTGTGTTACTTGCAGAGTAACTTGAACTATCAACACAGGAGTGTGAATTTGTGAAGATGTCAGCGTGTTTTGTGTGTTGGCGACTCAATTTTTTAATGATGTACAAAAGATCCAAAACACCCAAAATGCTGCGAGAACAGAACAGACTCTTTTTCAGCAATTTTCAGAAGTTTATGGAGATAAAAAAAAAAAACAGGATGACAAACAAATTCATCCACTCAATCATTTCCTGTTTGCTCACTTAATTTGGCTGCACAGCCTGACTAATAACTTTATTGATTTACATATTTTAACTTATTTATCCGTGTTTTTATTGGTGCATTTTTTTTTTTTTTTTTTTTTTTTTTTTTTTTTTNTTTTTTTTTTTTTTTTTTTTTTTTTTAACTTGAAACACTCTGGTTATTTGCAGTACTAATGCAATACAGACAAATATTGATTGAAGCAAAATAACAGAATTTCACAGTATCGCTTTGAGTGTGTGTGTGTGTGTGTGTGTGTGTGTGTGTGTGTGTGTGGGCACGCGCGTGCGTGTGTGTGTGTTTGTGCATCAAGTGCCCTTAACTACATCATGGCTTATTCAGTGTTTCTTTGAGCTTTAACTGTTAGCTTAGCTCGTAGCTTCTGGCCTGTATGTTTATGTAAAACTGCTATTTAGCAAACAGTTGTGTTTGGTTGTGTATGTGTGTGAGTGTGTGTGTGTGTAGCTGTGTGTAGCTAACTGCTTTATTCAGTAACTGTGCAGAAATTGTCCCTTATGTTGTTTTCTGCTTTGTTTCTGTGTTTGTTTGTGTTCTGCATGCTAAAACTTGGCTTATTCCGGACTTGTGCCGTTTGGTAAGTTTTTGTATCTAAGTTTCTGAGTTTTTTGGATTTGAGTTGATGTTACCTGAGTTTTTAGTAATGTAATTTTTTTGTACTGTTTTAAAGTATGTTTTGCTTCGCTCTCTGCTCTGTTCCATCCTGAGTGACTGGCTGCTGGATGAAAAGGCTGACTGCACTAAGGAGCTTCAGTGCTAACTGTTTTATCTGCCTGTTTATGCTACTTTTCAGTACATTTTCAACATGTTTTGTACACGACCGAATGACATGACTGCATCCTTCAGATTTCCATTTGTTTTCATGGAATGTTCGAGTTGAACTAAGGCTGGACGATATAAATGATATATAATCACATCACGATATAAAGAAATCTTCATTATAAACATGAGGACATCAATATAAAGTCGATAAAATAATGCTTGCATACAGGAAGTTAATGACGGCTCAAACAGCCAATAGCTTGTCAGAACTGGAACAAACTAGCCATTCTGGTGGCAGAGTCATAATAAAGCCCGCCCACTTCCTCACAGCAGCATTTAGCTTAACGGCTGTAAAACAAACTCATTTTACCATCTGAAGCGCTGCCATCCAAGACTGCAGCCATGGTTTTTGTACAAGAAATGATTTTTACGTTGAAAAACATTTTGGATTGCTGTTTAATGTAGATTTATTTATTAAGGGCGACTGCAGTTTGCAGTTTTTCAGTTCATACAATTGTTGCTTATTTTTTACGTTCAGAACATGCATAAAGAAAATGTTAAAATAAATCTTAAAGGACCATACCATCCATTTTGCATGTTTGAGCCTAATATATTCAATTTTTATACATGTTACGTTACTGACAATCATTTCCCAAAGGATAAAACCGTATTTCAGCTTTCCTGATATTTTGCAAAGTCTCTTAATCTTTCAAAATCAAATATTCAAGTGATACACCCACCTTAAAAATCCATGTTTCTCCTGCTAATAGTTACACAGCCTTATGAAGTCACGGTCCTTTAAATTTTTCCATAAACACAGGTCTTCTTTTGGGACTATATTCCCCGGTGGAGGCATACATTCACTCCACGCTTTTTATTGAGCTTAAACACTAAAATTACATAACTTCTAAAAAAACCTGAATACACGTCTTGTTGGTGATGATGGATTACCTATCCCAAGAACGTTTACAGTATCAACAAGTTGATTTTAATAGCAGAATGAACTGAAACCAATGGAGGTCTGGAAGGTAGGAAAAACATTTTTAATTCACCGTTCCAGTAGTATGCTTTGGGAAATGATTGTCAGTAACGTTACTTGTATGAAAATTTAATATATTAGGCTCAAACATGCAAAATGGGTGGTATGGTCCTTTAAGTTCAAATGACATGAAATGCAGCAGAATCTTTGCCATGATTTATATCATGATACAGTATTGATATCAATCAATATAAAAAAATATTGATTAAAAAATGTTTTCTTATCATCCAGCCCTAAGTTGAACTTCCGCTTTTTTTTCTGGAAAGGAGCCGTAAGCCCTGCTCAGTTTATGCGGATGAAGACGGATGTGGAAACTTTGAGTTTTCCACTTTAAATGTAAAGTATTTCAGAAGATTCTGCTGTGTGCAAAAGCTAAACACATGAAGACAGGAAGTAAAGGTGGAAGTAAAACCTGCAGCAAAGACTGAGAGGCTGGAGCTCCATGATGACTAAAACAAAGTGAAAAAGAGAGCGAGAGCCTCATAAAACATCCCTTTAAGTTGAACAAAGCCTTGTGTGTAAGGCCTAAAAAAACAATTCAACCAATAGAAATCCATGCGGCAGACATTAATTTTCCACGGATCAGTGTAGCGGAGTCTTTACATTTTTCCTCCATCTGTTGTCAGATATGATTTCATCATCTGAGCACAAACTCCTGTCAGAGATTTTACATAATTGAAAGAATTATTCAGAAAGCTCTTGTGCTTTACTTGGTTATGAGAAGCAGATTTCAGCTCCTTGGTGCAGCAGCAGCAATGTCACACACACACACACACACACACACACACACACCACTTACACTCTTCATTTCTTACTTCTTTTCCCTGACGTGCACGGGATCTCTGCTTCAGGATATGCTTTGTGTTTCTGAATTCAGATCAGCTTCCAGTCTGGGTTCTCTTCTCATCTGCCTCATTCAGTCAATGAATAAAAACAGGTTTTATTAGCTCAAAATAAAAACTTTCACTTTGCTTTTACATTTAAAGGACCAAACCGGAATTTTTTAGCATGTTGGAATCCAATAAATACTACACAAATGTTACTCACAATCAGTTTCCAAAACATAAAACCATATTTTAGTTTTCCCGTTATTTTACGAAATCCCCTCATCTTTAAAAATCAAATGTTCAGGTGATACACACACCTTAAAATTCAGTGTTTCACCTGCTAACACGTATGGCCGAATGTAGAAAGGATGGTCGCTTTTAATTTCTCTGCAAAAGCCTTCTTCTCCTGGTACTATATTCTCTGGCGGAGACATACGTCTTCAGTGCAGCTCCGTGTTGGATCAGTTAAATAAAGTTAAGCAACTTAGGCAAAAAGCTTAATAGACGTCATGTTTACTGTCTTGGAATACGTATCTCAAGCGTGTTTCAAATATATTTATATTTACATACTTTATATGTTTTTGGAAATGGTTGTCTTTGTATGCAGGTTGTATATATTGGGCTCAAACATGCAAAATCACCGGTATTGTCCTTTAAGTATGTTTTCTGTCTTGTTAAAAGGCTGATGTGACAGTCTATTCAAGCTGAACATTTTCATGTTTGTTTTTAAAGAAAAGAAAAGTCATTATGTTGGTTTTAATGTTGTAAATACAAGAATTCTGCTAAATCTGTAAGAATTCTCCAGATATGGATGAGAATTTCTGTTTCTTGGTGCTTCGTTTGCTGATCATAGTTTCCATCTCGTCTTTCTCTAAACTCTGACTTCTAGAGAATGTGAACACGGTGCTGGATGATGGGCTCGCTTTGCTTTGAAAGTCAGATTTAACTTTGGTGCAACACTTTCTCTTCTCACCAAAGTAAAATGACTTCATCTACCTTTAGGATTTTGGATCGATATACCTTTTGATTGATTTTTATATCTGATTATCTCCCACTCTTTTTATTAATGAAAAAACTATCTTTGCTATTCTCAATCGCCATGAATTTAAAAAAAAAAAAAAAATCTGAGTTTTGTTGGATTCAGTTTTGGGTTTTTTTTGTTCATTTAGTCAAAATATTTCATAAACTATATTGATTCCTTTAGGGAATTGAGGTGGGAATATGTTGATATTGATGATGATGAATATGTTGTCCAATCCTGATGAAAAATTTTGTTATTCCATTCCTGAAGATTTTAATGTGGCAGAAAATAGTTCCAAAATTGAGTTAAATCTTACAAATGCTTATGTCTTTATTTCAGATAATTTTTAACCCCAAATCTTACCATCAGTTAACACATAAGAAACATATGACAGTACATGCTGTTAAAGCCAACAGTCTGGACATGAAACTTTGTGTGTGTTTGTGGCGTTGGTATAAACATGTCGTGGTTTTTATAGCAACAGCTCGCTCAGCTGCAGAAGGAGAAGTCAGAGATTCTGAAGAACCTGGCTCTCTACTATTTTACCTTTGTAGATGTCATGGAGTTCAAGGTAGGAAAACACACACACTAAACTGTATTGCCAATGATGGCTGTGCAGGTGTTGGTTTTGAATATATTTTATATTGGCTCTTTTATCAACAGGATCATGTGTGTGAGTTGCTGAACACCATCGACGCCTGCCAGGTCTTCTTTGATGTTGTAAGTATCTGACTATAAAGGCAGAAATCTCTGTCTGTGGCACCAACATCTCTAGAACCCAGCATTGTATGAAGTTGAAATTTGGCAGGTTTATTGCTCANGGCACCAACATCTCTAGAACCCAGCATTGTATGAAGTTGAAATTTGGCAGGTTTATTGCTCAGGACCCAAGGACGTGCAGTGTCACGTGTGAGGTTGTTTGGACGAGCGGTTCTCAAATTGAGCTGTGCTGGTAAAAAGTAGTCCGTGCGGCAGGATACACTCTGGTCCACAGCCACTTATGGCAGGCTACGACGGACACCATAAAGTCCAGCCTGGTCAGAACAGGCATGTTTTCAACGGGCACTGCACGAGTAATTAGAAATTTAGTCCCATCGTCCCGTTTCACGTCCCGATCTCTACATTCTTTTACAAAATGCTGTTTTAAAGAAGTTATTAACCCTTTCTCCTCAGTTTTTATCCTTTATTTATTTATTTATTTATTTATTTATTTATTGCAAGGACAGTGTACATTAATAAACATTTCTGTAAATGTACCAGCCAAAGGCTAACTTTCACCTGTAGTCTCTGGCCAGATGTTAAAAGCATCCTGTTAAAAAAAGAAAAACAAACAAAGAACGGACAAACAACACAACACAACAAAAACCGTAATAATTTTAAAAACATTTAAAAAAAATATAAATACATGTTAGTTAATAATAATTCATGCAAACAGTTTACAATACCAGAGAATTAATACATAAAGCTAAAAAAAATGTTAAGTTAAAAAAAAGCATTTTCCAGCATTTCGTCTCATATGTGATAACTTTTAGGTCAGAAAAACATCTACACAGGAATATTGTCTGAGCGCTGTGATTCTGAACATCACAGTCAAGAAAAAAACACCACTTTGTCATTTCTGTTCTTCCATCAGACGGTGAACTTTGACCTGACCAAAAACTACCTGGACCTGGTGGTGACTTACACCACTCTGATGATCATCCTGTCCCGCATAGAGGAGAGGAAAGCCATCATCGGGCTCTACAACTACGCTCACGAGATGACGCACGGAGCCAGGTATCCAACTCACAGAACAAACACAGTTAAAGAATTCAGAGTAAAGTGGTAGCCATGGTAACAGTGTGTATGTTGTCATAGTGACCGAGAATACCCCAGGTTGGGCCAGATGATTGTGGATTACGAAAACCCTTTGAAGAAGATGATGGAGGAGTTTGTTCCACATGGAAAGGTAACGCAGAATTTGTGTTTTTCGCAATCCACACATGATTATCATCATCATCATCACCAACTTTACCTTCATCATCATCATTACTCGTTGCCTCTTCTCTCATCCAGTCCCTGTCAGACGCGTTGATCAGTCTTCAGATGGTTTATCCCAGGAGGAATCTGTCCGCTGACCAGTGGAGGAACGCCCAGCTGCTCTCTCTCATCTCCGCCCCCTCCACCATGCTGAACCCCGCCCAGTCTGACACCGTGAGTACGACCAGAAATACAAACAACACAAATACATATCCTCATTCTCCAATCAGATATTTCAGCTTCAAATTTTAAAGGACCATATCACCCATTTTGCATGTTTGGGCCTAAGACATTCAATTTTCATACATGTTACGTTATTGACAATCATTTCCCAAAGGATAAAACCGTATTTCAGCTTTCCTGATATTTTGCTAAATCTCTTAATCTTTCAAAATCAAATATTCAAGCGATACACCCACCTTAAAAATCCATGTTTCTCCTGCTAATAGTTACACAGCCTTATGAAGTCACAGTCCTTTAAATTTTTCCATAAACACAGGTCTTCTTTTGGGACTATATTCCCCGGTGGAGGCATACATTCACTCCACGCTTTTTATTGCACTTAAATGCCGAAATTACAAAATTTAAAAAAAACCTGAATACACGTCTTGTTGGTGATGATGGATTACCTATCCCAAGAACGTTTCAGATATCAACAAGTTGATTTTAATAGTAGAATGAACTGAAACCAATGGAGGTCTGGAAGGTAGGAAAAACATTTTTAATTCACTGTTCCAGTAGTATGCTTTGGGAAGTGATTGTCAGTAATGTTACGTGTATGAAAATTAAATATATTACGATCAAACATGCAAAATGGGTGGTATGGTCCTTTAATTACACTGCACTTTTGGGTAAAGTGGTATAAATTTCCGACATTTTGATACTCAGTGACTAGTAAATGTGAAAATTAAAAGACAAAATGTGATGATAGGTACTGTCTTGCTTTTCTTTATGGAAAATATCCTTTCAGTTAGTTGATTTTTTTTTCTCTCTCTCTTTCATTGTGTCTTTGTGTCTAGATGCCATGTGAATATCTGTCACTTGATACAATGGAGAAGTGGATTGTCTGTAAGTACTCCAACAACGAGGAATCAAACTGCTTCTAAGTGTGTTATAGGCTGTAAATCTGAATTAATTGCCAGCTAAACCTTATAAGAGCTCATGGCTAATATTTAGTTTGGCATCTGAGTACTTCTCCCCTTTTTTTTTTAACTTTTTTTCTGTATCTCTCCTGATGCAAACAGGCTAGCTTTACCGTAATGTAAAGATGAATCACTTTGAATTGGTCATATTTAAGGATTTCTCTCTCGCTGCAGTCGGATTCATCTTGTGCCATGCGGTGCTGAACAGCGACGCCGCGGCCTTGTCGCTGTGGAAACTGGCTCTGCAGAGCTCCACCTGCCTCTGCCTGTTCAGGGACGAGGTCTTCCACATCCACAAAGCTGCAGAGGACCTGTTTGTGAACATCAGAGGGTAGGAGTATTTCTAAACATGCTGTATGTAGTGAACAGCAAGTACACGTTGTAAAGGATGCAGAATGAAGACCTATAGAGGACATACGTCACACCTGCATATAAATCTGTTTTTTTGTTGTTGTTTTTTTGTCTGTGTGTTTTCCAGGTACAACAAACGCATCAATGACATCAGAGAGTGCAAGGAGCAGGCCCTGTCTCACGCGTACGCTCATCATCTTATTACTCACCTCTCCACACGCTTTTCTTCCTTTTTTTTTTTTAATTCTTTACTTTAATTCAACTTTTTACATTATAACTTAAACATAAATCAGAACATGGGGTGTTTTGTTTTTAAAGGGGAAAAAAAAGGGAAAAAAACAAAGTTACAAAAATAGGCATATATCATGCATTCATACCCATATATATACATATATACTTCTACAGTCACATATATATAAAAGAGAATTTAAACAAAAGAAGGGCGTTTTGGGGAGATATACACTTTCCATTTCTGNTATAAAAGAGAATTTAAACAAAAGAAGGGCGTTTTGGGGAGATATACACTTTCCATTTCTGCCATATTTTTTTGAATTTATTTACTTGAAGCATCAGGGAGAAAGTGATTCTTTCCATTACAAAAATATCATAAATGATGTCGTACCATTCTCCTGTAGATGGAGTGTCTGGCTTAAGCCATTTCCTTGTAATGGCCTTTCTGGCAGCAGCACTGAATTTACCAAATAGATATTTGCTTTCATGTTAATAGGTGTTGAATGAAGTAGTCCAGAAAGGAGATCATGTCACTTAAAGGTGACTGTCGTACTGAATATAGTCACTAATTCTGTGTAGATTTTACACCAAAAAGATTGTACTTTTGGACAAGCCCAGAACAAATGGTAGTGATTGGCTTCCTGGGAGCCACAGTTTCTCCAGCAGTTGGATGAGCCTGAGTGGTGCAGCTTCTGAGTCGGTGTAATAAAAAATCTGCTCAGACACTTCCAACCAAATATCCTCCNGAGTGGTGCAGCTTCTGAGTCGGTGTAATAAAAAATCTGCTCAGACACTTCCAACCAAATATCCTCCATGAAGCTGAGCTTGATATCTTCCATTGAAATTCTCTCCACGCGCTTTTCACCTCATCTTTACCCTTTTCTTGGTTTAATTCATTGCCTTTATTTTCTTTTCATTTCATTCATCCTCCTCTTTAGCCTTTCTCCTGTCTCATCTCTGCTTTTACCCTCATTACATATTCTGTCCTATCCTGTCTTTCTTTCTCGTCTTTCTTCTGTCACTGTCGTCTGCTTACTTTTGTCCTCTTACGGGCTTTTCCTGGAAGTACCAAACATCATTTAATGATCGTGTTTTTGTACGTTTGATGCTCTCTGTTTGTCTCTGCAGAGGCTCCATGCACAGAGAGAGACGCAAGTTCCTCAGATCAGCTCTAAAGGAGCTGGCCACCGTCTTAGCTGACCAGCCTGGACTACTGGGACCTAAGGTATTGAAATACCACCTTAAAACCCTAAAGTTCTGAGATTCAGCTCTTAATAAGTTGGCACAGCAATCTTAAACAACCATCCTGGATTACAAAGATCTAAGATCTTAAAAGACTACTTTTATCAATTTAAAATATGACCTTTAATATCCCTACCTAAGACTCATGATGCAATTGTAAAGAAGAACATTGGTGTCATTGCTGAAAAGCCTGTAATGTAACACACAATACTACCTTAAAAGACCAAATTACCACCCTAAATTACTCTCAGCCCCTCAGTTCAGCTATAAAAGAGTTGGCTGCTGCTATCCTAACTGTCCAACCAGGAATAATAAGTAATGCCTCATTAAAACAATGAAAATACCACCTTAAATAGCCTCAAAAGCCTCTGAGCTTTTATTCTGTGGGAGTGAGAGAGAGAGTATTCAAAACTAAAATAACATAAAATTCCTCTTTTAAACTGTATAACATAACTCTTTGAGTGGACATACCTGCACCTCTTTGTTCTACCCTAGTGACATCTTTAAATAACACCTTAATTAGCTTTGTCTTAGAGTAACTGTATTAATATTTACTCTGTAGCACTGGGAGTTGAGCTAACTGTTCCACAGACCTTTATGAATGTGTTACAGAAGATATTTTCTCTGCCAGATTAATACAGTAAATATATTGCATGTTGATTCAGAGCCGTACTGACAAATTCATACGGTTATTTTCAGCTGCACTTAGAATTATTCTGAGGAGGGTTTCTTTTTTTTTTGCCATTTTTATTCCTCCCTCTATTTATCTGTTTATAACTATAAGCAGGAATAACTATTTATCTCTCTTATATCTTTCATTTCTTTCTGTTTGTGTCTCTACAGGCATTGTTTGTGTTCATGGCGCTGTCGTTCGCCCGCGACGAGATCATCTGGCTGCTTCGACACGCAGACAATATCCAGAAGAAAAGCACAGACGACTTCATAGACAAGTACGCGCGCACGCACACACACACACACTTGCAACACTTACCCAGATAAATTCACTCATGCAGATAAACATTCGCACATACAATGAATTTGAATTGAATTTTTATTTTATTAGTGTGTCATACATATCAACATGTTCTGTTTGAATTTGCAAGACACCATTATTTCACATAAATCGGATCCAGTGTGGTACAGTGTTTTACAGATACAAAAGAACCAAACTTCGTTAAACAAGAACAACTACCGTAAATAAATAAATCAATAAATAAGGATTTCTTATACATTGTGAAGTGAAATCCACGTCAGTTACATCAAACAAGATCTCAGACATTAAAGAAACCATCCATCTTTGCCTTCTTTTCCAGGCTGTGTAGACAAAATTCGTCAAAACTTGAAAACCTTAAAATTAAACAGCCATTCTAATTTTTCATTGTCACTCAACCAAAATATTTCTAGATTTTGGTCAAATGTTTCATTAAATATTGATGCTCTTAGATCATCATAGTAAGAAAAGTACAACAGAAAACGTCACATCTTCTCCTAAACTCACAAAAAAAGAAATCACACAATCTTGTTTTCTTCCTGGATGTTTTTAAATCTACTGACTTCAACATGCAGAGGAAGGAAATCTGTTCACATCTAAGCAACTAAAGAACATAGTTATCATACAATGCATGTGTTCACACAAAAACACACCTTCCTGCCTCTTTGGCATGTTTTCTTCTGACACTGCGTCGTGTTTTCAGACACATAGCAGAGCTGATCTTCTACATGGAGGAGCTGCGAGCTCATGTCAGGAAGTACGGCCCTGTGATGCAGCGATACTACGTCCAGTACCTTTCTGGTTTTGATGCTGTGGTGCTGAATGAGCTGGTGCAGGTACTAACACACACAGTTCCAAAATCACACACTGAACACGCACACACCTTTACACAAACTGTAAGTTTCACATATATGGATGCCAAGTCTCTCTTAGGTCAGAAACACTCTTACTTACTTAATTAGATGCTATTTACCACCCCCCCCCCAAAAAAAAACCAAAATAAGTACAACCTTAAAGGACCATACCGTATTTTGCATGTTTGAGCCTACTATATTCAATTTTCCTACACGTAACATTACTGACAATCTTTTGATGAAGATTCTCAGTCATCCAGGCGGTAGATATGTTATGAAAACTCAGTCAGGTCAACTGGATTCAGATAATAGAAAAAAAAAACAAACTTGAATCCAGTTGACCTGACTGAGTTTTCATACAACATTACTGACAGTCATTTCCCAAAGCATACTACTGGAACGGTGAATTAAAAATGTTTTTCCTACCTTCCAGACCTCCATTGGTTTCAGTTCATTCTACTATTAAAATCAACTTGTTGATACTGTAAATGTTCTTGGGATAGGTAATCCATCATCACCAACAAGACGTGTATTCAGGTTTTTTTTAGAAGTTA